>JARFOC010069083.1:0-44303 GCA_031763485.1 Osmoderma eremita | reverse complement strand
TTCACTGGTTGTATGTGGCGGTAATACGCCCGACCATCACTTATGGGGCAATAGCTTGGTGGCGGAAGGCGCAACAAACTATTGCCACAGCAAAACTCACATCCACAAAAAGAATGGCGAGTATGGCAACCACGGGAGCAATCTCTTCCACCCCGTCTTTGGCAACGGTGGTTCTTCCGGAACTCCCTCCTCTACATATTGTTTTGGAAAGGGGGGCCAGATTAACCATATTTCGCCTTTGGCATATAGCGAATTAATCGCCGCGCACTCATGTGTTCTTGATAAATAGGCTGCTGGACGCGGTTATCGCCGACGGTGTGCTAGGAATGCCAACTGACCTGATGGTCGCACGTCGCATGGTCGATACATTGTTCACTATCTCCTATCCAGATAGAGAGGAGTGGAGATGTAACGAGGATAGACTGAGGCAAGCAGACACCTACTGGTTTACGGACGGTTCGAAAACACAGCATGGCGTCGGCGCAGGAATATTTTGCAGCAACCTGAGAGTTGGAAAACACTACAACCTCGGGCAATATGCAACAATTTTCCAGGCCGAACTCTACGCCATTGAGATGTGCGCAAGAAAGATTTTGAACAAATACCTCAAGCACAAATCAATAAAAATTTACAGCGATAGTCAGGCTGCTTTGAAAGCATTGGCACCACTCAAATGCCACTCTAAACTGATCTGGAGGTGTAAAACTATACTGAACATAATAGGGGCGTCCAATAAAATAACCCTATTCTGGTCCCCGGGTCTCCCCCTTATTCAGGGTAATGAGGCAAAAGAGGGTTGTTATTGGTTGAACCCTTTGCCAGTCCAGGTAATTTAGCAAGTCTTCTTCGGTATAAAATCCCCAAAGCAAGTTCAGTTCGTTTTCAAGTTCGTGACCGTCTGACAACATAACACCTCGTCTTCATCCGACCAAGACAGGACCCGGAGCTCTTCCTCTGCGTCCGTCCAGTACAGAACAAACCGTTCGTATACGTCCGATCACAACAAGACAGTGTTGTTTTTTGTTATAAGTAACATGTTATAAGTACACATGGTCAAACAGCTATTTCAAATCGTATCCGTCTAAATTCCTTTTATTTTAATTTTTTTTTATTTCAACATTTTCTTTACATCAACCTCAGAAGTGACGCAACTCGTACTGTCACAATCGCGATTAACTTATCGCATACAGTATTCGCGTGCATATCGTTTATTCATTATTTATTTCAATTTTTAATTTATTACGTTCTTTTTTTGAATAAATATACTTTTTAAGCGACTCTTCCTTTGTTTTATTTTGTTTAGTTACACGATTCCTCAACCTGTGTTTACCAATTAGATTATAAATTATTATTTGATGTTGGGCATATTTTATCGAATTTTTTTTAAACACTCATTTTTTTTCCGACTAAATCAAACACCCTCCCCTGAAATCATTTCAAATAATGTATAATATACCAGAGACGATATTTAAGTAGTTACGCAAGAATTTATATGTCTATATGACAAAATTCAAAATAAGATGAAGACGTATTCAACGAATTAGTGTGTTACATACATAAATTTCTAAAAATACAATACTTCATTACGCTGTAGTAACTGAAATCATAAATGCAATTTACTCAATACAAAACAGGCACATTACATTAAAATAATGCTAAAAACATGCTAAATAACAAAAAAAATATATATTCTATTCCTGTTCAATAATAAATAGAATTTGCACAAACATTTAACAATGCAATCTAGCGTTCCATAATATTACCTCTACCAATTAGCAATCTTAATTAAATGAGCCTCAAATCATTTAAATAGCCTGGAACAAAAACATTTTACCTACATTATTGCGCCTACAGGCTACTAAATATTAAAAGTATTTACATAACATAGTATTTTTTATTACTTCACCTTATTAGTTTGTTGAAGAAATTATTGCAAAAATCGTCACATGCTATTACTATGTATGTATGTATTTGCGTATTCATTGCAACTGAGTTTTTTCTACAACATTCTAAATTTCTAGACCTCTGCGTAAAGCATTCCTGCAATCCATATCAAATTAGAACAGGAATTACCCCTGATGAAAGATTCATACTTGTAAATTTCAGAGTGAATAGGAGGAATCTGCATTTATAAAACAAAATCATATTAGGAGACTCTTGGGCTTGTAATAATTTCTACTAATATTGCGAAAACACGATGCAATCAACATGTAACACTCTTTTAATCTTTATGGTCCAATTTATAATTGTATGCGTGTTCATGAGAAGTGTTATCGCTAATTTGTTGTAGTATCTGCATATTTATGCTCATCCGTATATTCTCAATATTTGTAGGAACGGAAATATAATACGACTATCCGCCCACTCGTTGAATTTATTTTTTTTTTAACTACAGCTTGGATATAGTTCATTCGTAAGTCTCCCTCAAAAAATTTATGCTGTTTAGTAAGACGCATGGACCTACACTTTATTAACCTATGTGCATACATTGAATCTAGATAACATATATCCTATAACCTAAGACCACCCAACAATGTAACGGTGATCATACCACAGAAATTGCAATTTTTTTCCATTCCCAATAAGAAACACCAATTTCGCCAGTTCTTTGTTTTTGGAAATGACGAATATTTATCTATAGATCGTCTCAACCTCCGTATATAGTATGGGATATAATAGCAACTTTTATCTCTTACTATCCTTATTTGCTGCCATTAGCGCTATCTTCACTTCCGATTGCTATATTGCAACTTATTTACATATGTTGGTGTCGGCAAAGTACCTATCTATCTGTCTATTAGCGTCAACTGCTGTTAATCGTTATCGTCGTAGTTTTAAAATATTTTTAGTTAAATTCCAATTTGTTTATATATGTTTGTACAAATCGTTCTTTTCAAAACGTTTCCTTCTTTTTCGAACGTGCACAGGGTACTATGGATATTTTCTTGATTTTTAGAAATATGCATTTAATTACAGTTTTCACTGCATTAATGAAGCCTGTTGGAAGAAAATGGCGTAAGGGAGAGAACTTTAGCCTGAAGGATAAATGTGTGATTGCAAATGTTTTAAATTATTTTAATAAACTATGAATGTGAGTGTTGCCGTTCAAGAAGCAAGTAAAGCTTTGGGTTGCTCAGAGCTTACAGTATATAATATAAAACAGGAGCAACAAACTGGTTCATTATCCTGTCTACAAAACCTCAAGAATAGGACAGGCATACAACTAAATGACCGATTACAAACATATGATGAGAACACGCAAGCACCTATTCGACGTAAAGTGGATAGTTCTTTTATATAGAATATACTACCTACATTAAATGCAATTCTTACTGCTGTCAATGCTGATGATGATCTCCTTAACTTCAGTTAAGCACCTTTACATATATTGTTATATATGGGTTTCCAATTTAAAAAAGTAGAACGTAAAAGTATACTCATCGAACGAGACGACATTATTCGGTGGAGGCACAAATACTTGATACTTGATACGAGAAATCAAAAAATATAGAGAAGAATGTACAACTTAGTTCTTGCTATTTGACATATCTCTATCTTTAATTACCTATTTCAGGTCGAACTATAATATATACTGATGAATCATGGGTGAATACAGGGCATGCAGTAAATGAAACTTGGACACACACTACAATTCAAAATAGTCGACAAGCTTTTATCCAAGGATTAAGTACTTGTTTGAAATCCCCAACCGGGCTTGGACCTCGTTTTGCATTAGTTCATACTGGTGACGATAACGGATTTGTTCCTGGTGCTGAATATACATTTCTCTCCAAGAAAAACACTGCTGATGTTCATCATGAGATGGATTCAGACACATACGAGGATTGGTTTATTAAGAAATTGGTTCCAAATATACCGCAGAAGTCAGTGATTGTTCTTGATAATGCTTCCTATCACTGCAGAAAATTAGAAAAAAATCCAACGGCAGCATGGACAAAAAGCAATATCATTGATTGGCTCCGTGAGAAACAAATACCAACCACTGACGATATGGTAAAAAGGGATTTGCTGTTTTGCGTGCTCCTAAATAAATGTTTGAAATGTAAATTACGTTAATGTTGAGTAACAGTAAATAAAATTATGTGCTTTTTCACTGATTCTTCAAAAAAGAAATTATGTTTTTTTATATTTTACTGTTTTCCACAAAATATGCATTTTAACTGTCAGAAACCCAAATAATGGAACCGGAAGTAATAATGTACAGCTGTTTCGACAATTTGGCAACCGCGTGTATTGAATTCTCATAAGCTCTGTACTGCATTCGGAAGTTGAGATAATCTATAGTATTCGTTCTGCATAAATATATAAAATGGACAGGAAAAAGTACATAATCAAACTTCCGCTCATAATGATTGCATGTTCACATTTAAAATATCTTCAAACAAAGCATTTTGTGCATATTTCATACAGAATGACAGAATATTATAATTTTATTTGTTTATTTTGATCAACATTAACGATAAAAAGGGGATTAACATATAGAAAATATAATCAAACTATATTTGCACACATATTGCCAACAAAACGGCCGAATTAATATTTTAAAAATAAACAAAAATGGTGCAATATCAATTATTCCATTAAGTAATATGTACGTATTTAGACGAGATATTTTAATTTTATATGGCTTACCTCTGGCAAAACAATAATATTATTAGATTGAGTTTTTCAATAAATCCTTTTACCAAATAATCTGCTAAATTAGCTAATCAATAACCCCTGATTTATATTAAATTTAAAGATCATCAGATGAAAGCGTTTGTTAAGAAATTATTGAAACATAAATAACGTTTATGAAGTAATAAAATACACAGAATGTCTTAAATTTCTGAAATTCTCAATTTTTCAGTTTTCCAAATGACTTCGTCAGTACCAAAATAGGTATTGATTATTTAAGCAAAATAACGTTTATGTTCAACAAAAAGAACCTTCAAATCACTATTTACTGATTTATAAACGTCACGATAAGAGAGATTAACATTAAAACTCATCTGCAAAAGCAAAGTCGACATGCTCTTTGTTTCCGCATCGTGTAAAAGCGGCCGAGTACACTGCCGTTTGATAAAACACAAAATCAGCAACGCTCATGTTCAGACATATAACTATAGCATAGTCGTGAGTTCTACCGCGCTCGTTCGGGGAGAAGACAAACTCGTCTCTAAAGATGTGCAATATGCAACTTTTACCGAAATCGATTTCGTCTTCACACATCCCCTATCTTAGGTCATTATTGGATAAACAAGTTCAACGATTCGCGGCCTTGAACTGTGAAGCAATCGGCAAATATTGTTTCTCACAATCGAATTGATCTCGTTTGTTTTGTATTAGAAATCAGAAATAGCTCTTGGATATTTTCAATTTAGATATTTATGTATGTCTTCTGTTTTTAAGAAGTAGAAATACACACAGCAAACATTCTTCTATTAAAAGTTAAACAATGAACCAATTAAACTAATTTGACAGCACCACCCTTTAAGAGTCTTCTGAGTACTATCACGTGGTTAATATTTTGTTATATCAATTTTTGCAAGACCCACGCCTTCAATTCATTTTTGTTAATAGTTATAATGTCCTTTATCCTTTTTCTAAAGGCGAGGTGGCATTACTTCAATTAGATTCCGTTTGACAACTAAAAGAACAGCTATATCAACACATTTTAATTTTGAATATTCCTACAGCGACCTGGATGAAACATATTTGATATCAGATTAAGACCTTGATACTATCTACTTACAATTGAATAACAAAAATTTTACACTAACCATCTTAACAACAATTGATAGAGACTTCTCAACATTCTTCTCCTACATGTAATGTTAAACGATATAGTAGGCAACCAGTTATGCGTTATGGCCAGTGCAATTATGCAACTATTATTAATTAATTATCTCTGGCTAGCACGTTTTAAAGGATCTACTATAATTTATTTTTTTCTAACGAAAAAACTCCACCGTACCATGAAAATTTTAAATCTACTATGATGCTGTTAAAATTTATTACGAACGTATAGTGGAATTTGGTACGGAAATATAATTTATGTTGGCAAAACAGAGCTATGAAGAAGTTAGCTGTTTTTAACAAAGAAAGTGAAAAATTTCAACTTGGAATGAAGAAATAATTTTATTCCAACGATTAATTAAGACAAACACAACAACATAACAAAGATGATGTGTAATTGCACAGCAAGTTTTCTAAGTGTCATTGTCTTTCAAGGCAGTTCTGGGTTTATTCCATCACATGCAGTACGTATACTGTCTTTCAGCTCCTCCAAATTACGTATTTGCATACTATAAACTTTACTTTTCAGGTAACCCGAAAGAAAGCAAGCGTTTGGGTACAAATCAGCTTATCTTTTGGGGGCACTGCATTCGTGTCAGGTTTTGTGCATGAGTATTTGTACGGGATCAATAACTAATGGAAAGTAAAGTATTTTTCAATGAATAAATGTAGTATACAACCCGGAACTTCTGAGTATTGAGCTCACCATTTATTATCTACTATGAAACTGTTAAAATATTACGAAATAGTAAAATTTCGTTTCGCTTTTTTTGTAATTCCTATTCAATCCCGAAATATTTATTACGTAATTTCACAGAATTATTTACCATCAAACAGATTACAAGATTACAAATAGGTTTTGACATAGGTACCATTAGTACAATTTAAAAAAAACTAGAAATCAATTAATTAATTATTGATAATTGATCCTTTGATCAATGCATTGTATTTAAAATAGACACTATCAGCGAACTTTGCTGGAAGATTTGTGGATTAAAACAACAATTATGTTGTAATTATATTTGCTATTTACATCCAATGATTTATTTATTTTGGACTATTTCCAAATCTAGAATTTATGTTGGATTTTAACAGTAGTAAACTTGGTATAGAAATACTATTTTGAATTGTCTTTAAAATTCTCGTTCAAATACAGGGTGGGACAGGGAAGCATCCCTAACTTTGAAGGCGAATAAAAATTAAATTACAAAAGGCAGAACAAATTTATGTTTTTGTTTCAAAAAAGCAATATTGGAAGTTCAGTTAAGATAAGTTTTAAACAAAATATCTTGCAAAATGATGGCCTTCATTATCAATACATTATTGTAGCCTGATATTCAAGTTTCGCATCACCTTCTGAAGCACCTCTCCCGGTATGCGACCTATTTCCAGGCGTATTGCTTCTTTTAAGGCTTGTATACTGTTAGGGGCGATGTTTGTACACCTCAGCTTTGAGGTAGCCCCAGAGGAAGTAGTCGCAGGGAGTTAAATCCGGCGAGCGCGCAGGCCATAAAATGTCAGCGAACCTGGAAATCAAACGGTCGGGGAGGAAATAGGACGTCTCTGTTTGAAACAGAGACGTCCTATTTCCAACTGCTCGAGATGTGGTGCAAAAAGAACTTGGATCGTGCTCACATATCGTTCAGAAGCGATGCTTACCACACGATCATGTTCCTCAATCAGGCTCCGGCGATGCCTTCACTGCTGACTGCACACCAAACTGTTACCCTGTCACTATGTAAGGGCCTTTCTTGAATCTGCCTAAGGTTGACATCACTCCAATAACGCATGTTCTGTTTATTAACGCAACCGCAAAGATGGAAATGGCTTCGTCGCTAAAAAAAATCACTGCGTCGTCAGGCAGATTTTCAAACAAATTTTCATATGCCTGCAGACGATTATGAAAATCCTATTGTGACAGTTCTTGAGTAACGACCATCTTATAACGATGGAAATGAAGGTCAATGTAAAGAATTCGACGTACAGTACGGCTATATGGGTTGAGGGCGATCGCGCGCTTCCTAGCAGAGTGCTTAGGAGATCGTATAATGGACTGTCTTGCTCCCTCTATGTTCTCCGGTGTTCGACTGGTCCTCTGTGCGCCAACTTTCTTTTTCGCAACCTTCCCATGTCTACAGAGGTTATCCACCCAAGACAGAATCAATTTCCGATCGGGCACTGCATTTCGAGGAGGGATTTGGTAGCGAGTACGCATCGCACATTGCACCGCGACGATAGTTTTTTTTGAGAAAAGTAAATTTTAACGGGAAAAGTGCGTTGCTCCATAGACCACACCATTTTTGCAACTGACAGGTGACAGATTGAAATTCCCCGAACTACTGCTTCATTTAAGCCTATTTCCACCCTTCTACGATCTCAACTAACATCACAATGGCCTACTGAAACTAGGAGCGTTTCCTTGTCCCACCCGTATATGTGATATATGTGAGTGTATAAACATGGTGGATAAAAATTATTGTATCTTATACGAAATGTGCACAAAAATTAGACCCGAGAAGAAGAAGAAAAACATAGTACTGTCTGTGAAGTTATGAAGAATAATAAGTATCATGCTTCTACATTGATAAAATCAAATGAAATATATCCGGACGCCAAATAATCAACGCCTCAAATTCTGTAAAACGCTATAAAACTGTATGATAATAATAAAAAAAAATTGTCCATGCGCATTTGGCTATTTCTAAAATTTAAAGCCGTCTATAAGCAGAGATATCATATCGCGGATCACGGATGACCGACGCAATCTCCCGAATGCAGTTGTGCTGCGCTGGTGGGGTGCAATTGAATACTAGTTGTCGTTGTAGCAGTTAGCTTAGTATGCTCGTAACAGCGGTAATTCGCGCATACTATTTATGTTGACGTTACTCAAGCGTCTTCTACTTTGAGAGTTTTTAATTTACAACATTATATTTCTCTTTATTTACATTATTACTTTTGAAATCTATTAAATTAAATTCATTATTTTGGTTTCTTCGTCAAAATGTTAAAATAGAATGATTTTCACTGCCGAGAAAAGGGTCCAGATAATTAAATGGTATTACTCTGGTAGTACAGCAGTTCGTTTTATATTTTCGTTTATTTCGTTATATTAGTTCTTTTATTCACTTCAATGCCGAATGTGTCCTGGTATCCTATTTACGATAATATCTCAGCTTCTATAGAAATGCCTTTTCTATTTTTTATATTGTCCCCTATTATTAATTTTTTAGTTTGATGTTGCGCATTAAAAGCGTGTGCCTAATGCATTGCTGTCTCTAAATATAGTATTGTCCATTTTTGGTTTGCTTTTGCTACAATATTATTCAATCTTGAAACGTTTTAAAACACTACACAAAGATTAATCAAAAATTCAATCGCAATTTACATTTCGCATTTTTCACGTTATTGATACGCCTTTCGTTTTCTTCGCCAAGCACGCAGCTTCCATACAGTGCTTGTTGGATACTGGCCTCATGCGCCGTACTAGGAGTTCATATGTACATATGTATAGGCATAATGGTGTGGCAAGTATGTCGATATTTTACATTGCTAGTAGGATTCAAGCTCTGTCGTGGGCAGCAGTGTATGTATAAATCAACACGTCGAACACCCGGACCATATGTAACATCGGCTGACCAAAGGACCAGCTCGCATACGGTATATAATACAAACGCCTTTTCGACACTATATTAAGATATAGTTTCACAGTTTTCAGTGAATATAGGTTTACACAATATTTCATATTTGACATGCGAATATAAGTTACTAAAGCAACTACTAAAGAAGTAATTAATTTACTTCAAAAAATATATTCACCTTATATACAGGCTGCGCAGAAGAAAATCGACACACTCTTAGAGTTAGCGGATTATAAATAGCTTTACCTACACATAGTTTATGTTCTACCATAATATTGACAACGTGAATAACACTTGAATGACAATCTAAAGACTGTTACAGAAGAATTATTATCAGCATACCGTGAACGTATTTATGATTGTCCGAAATAAAGGACTTTTTAATGACATTTCCTAAAATAAAACACCTGTGGTTAGAGGGTATTAAGAAAATGCCTTCATTTTAGTTTCACCCTTAAGAACTTGTTGATGTTCTCCTGACGATGTAGTTCAATTTAAATGCAGACATAAAATGACAACTACTGACAAAGAAGATGTTTCATGACATAACACTCATCAAACTCACAAATGACGCAATCCACTTGTGTGTAGTTATTTACGGATATTTTCTCATAAACCCTTGGTTTTAAAATCGATCTAATTATAATAAATATCTTCAATTATCAGCCTAGTAACAAAAAAAAATACTCGAAAAATATGTATCAGGGTGAACAGTATCATCCGTTACATTCCTGCTTATCGTTGATTTTAATTTTATGAGATGATATCTCTGGAATTAGGACATTAAACAGCTTTCCCGCCTTCCCGCCTGCTAACTGCTTTCGCGAGAATATTCCACTTTAATGGAGTTTAGGCTGATTAAGTAGGAATGGCTAAATCCTCTAGCAACCTTTAGCTCAAACGGAAATACCTTTACACTTTAAGTGCGTAAGAAATACAATATGTATATAAATATAAACAAAACCTACATTTTTATAATTTGAATTAATATTTTGATATTATACTTCTAGAGATAATCAAACAGTGAGTTACGAACAAAGACGTTAGACATATGTATGTACTACATATATAAATTCAACAGAAATAGAACGAAAAACCTATGTTTAGACCGTATATTATAATATAACTTTTAACGTAAATCTCGCGTTAAAAATACTCTGGGGGGCGTCAACATGTACTGAGTTTTCTACGTATTTTGACCGCCGGTTTATGCACTAAATTAATTTCAATATCCCACTGTTTCTACGCACATGTTTACATCTCTCTGCGTGATATGAATAAGCTGTTCCGGCACCGGCAGCGTGCGTTTAGACGCACGCGACTGATTAATGACTTGGTGACACAGAACGACTACACATCATGTATGTATACGAAATTCATACCGTTATTTTCCTATTTTACACCGATGATCTTGAGATATGAAAATTGAATAGATTAGTGGCCAAAAAAATTGTTATTAATAATGGTGTTAATCATTATTTTTAGTAGAACTTTAAACTTGTATTTCAAATACGGATTATTGAGGATACGTGGGATGTTTCCAAACTTCTGAGAATTGTGTTTTCTTTGTTTTATTAATTTTCATCCTAATTCGCTAGACGACTGATTCATATTGATTAGCATCAACTACCGTCGATGCTAAAACCTGTCAATTGTCAATACCTAAAAGCGTTAGTTATTTGCTCTGCATTATTCGGTCGGATCACAATTCTCAATACTTTGCACGTATTATTGACACAAATAGTTGGGACATTCACAGCTTTTTGTTAATATATTTTGAAAATTCAAGGAAATGTATCGGCAAGTGTATACACGCACGCATAAATCTTCTCGAAATTTTATTTTTATTAATGAATATCATTTCAGTATTAACGACGATCAAGAAGGCGGGGACGCTAGGCGTGGCTTTGGCCTGTTACACTTCCTGGATGATGTTATATTTACCCTTACTCACCCGAAGAAAACGTTTTAAATTCAGCCATGAGCGATGACCGTATAGGTCTTTTACATTGTATCCGTGATACCTACTTTTTAACATTATCACTTCAAATATATGGCCTAGCTAAACTATGAAATATGATATAATAACTTGCTATGCAGTCAAGATAAATGATTTATTAAACATCGAATTTATTGTCAGATAACCCAATATTTGGCCTTATTGGCTATGGTTACTATACTCTAATTTATTGCAAATTAATTTTTTTAATCGTGTTCCCTCTTGGATGTAATAATATCTTTATATTGTGTAAGTTACTACAGAGAAACAGGAAAATCATAAAAACCAAAGAGAATACCAACAAAAATAAACTTTGGATGCGCCACACAATAGATTGCTAACAGAAATAAAGAAACGCTGAAGTTAATTAATGGAATTTAAAAAATTAAACTGTTAACACTTACAAACTACAAATTATACATATACCAAAATTAATAACATAGCATCAACAAAGATAACAAGAATTACTCTTCCCGCACAAAATATTAATTAATGCAGGACACGTGTTTCGGGAATAGATGGATTCCCATCGTCAACCGTAAAACCGAATTCTTGAAGAGTGGCTATTGTGCTGTCCCACAGTCCTCTACAAATTTAATTTTTACAAATTACTTTAACTTAAGAAACGCAAGAAACAAACAACTCCAAACTGCAGTTCTAATACTACAACTACAGCGACAACGTTCCGCCGGTGGGAGAACACACAAGAAGCATTTGATTGGTTTTAAAATAGTTTATTGTAAAACTAAATATTCATACAGACAAATGTATTTATCAGAAAATGTAAAATAAAATGTATGTATTCCATACATACATATATCGGAACTCATACAATTTATATCGTATATATTCATATGATTTAGGACTTATTTACTTGGGCTTGCTTGGGGAAATGATGACTGGGTCGTTGATCGCTCCTTCCACCTCGGCCGCTTGGTCTTATTGGGGAGCGGATGGCATCCTAGAGTTCATCCAACATGTCCAGGCCCTTGAGGTAGCTCAGAATCTTGTTGTATGGGGAATTTTTTCAGGTCAGCTAGGGTAGTAATGTCCCTTCCAAAAATGGAGAACCTGATTCGGTTGGCCGCCGGATAGTGGCACATAACGTGCTCTACTATTCCTTCATCCTCCATGCACAATCGGCATTCGGTTTCTTCCGATAATCCGATTCTGTGTAGGTGTTTCCTGAGTTTGCAGTGACCTGTAAACACAGAAGTGATTATTTTGATCCTTTTACGATCAAGTTTTAGTAATTCCTCGGTTTTGACATGATTTAGGACATTATTATGTCTATGTGCACATTTGATGTATACGTCCATACACGTGCTGTGAAGACCAAAGCTGCAGACTGTGTGAAGGGGCAATTATGTGACTGCAGGGCCTTGGACCCTAGAAGACAGGCAGTCTTTGGGAAACCAAAAATGAACCCAGAAGACTATAGAGACCAACTGGCCAGGGACTTGTACAAATTGATACAGTGCAGAAGGATCTGGGATCTGGTATAGGGCATGGGTACAAAAATGGGACATAAATACAAGAAGCCAATGGGCTGAAGTGTTTCCGGAGCCTTATGCCAGGCGGCTTCCATAAGGAAAAAAAGGTCAAATCTTAGAAGATATGTTCTTCGCCCGGTTCCCCAATGATACAGAGAATGAAACACATACATGAATTTAGGGCAAACCATGGCGAGTAATGGAACCTTCTATCCAACGCATACCTAAGGATCATTCACATCAATTTGTGTTTGTGTAATTTACCCAAAGAACTTTTGTGATAGAATATAGTTGTTGGCAAATAAATCGAGATATCTAATAACGCAAAAATTAAGAATAGATGAGAAGATTAGCTTACTAACGTCCTGGAATGTAATGATTATCATTGCTAAATAGGTTAGATCGAGATATTTCGTGCCAAATGTTGCCTATTAGTCTTTATAATAATGCTTTATTTATATTTTAAAGCGTATATCTGGTTTTCTAATTCATTGCGCAATAAATGTACTTGGTCCATGTTATAACATAACTTATTTTAACTGTAAGCGAAAAGAGAAACAATGGAGAAAGCCTGCCAAAAACTATAATGTCCTTGCATTATTTTGAACATTAACCTTGCAAAGAAAATTAAATTAAACCAAGTGCTAAACAAAAATACCTATCCACTTCACAACAAGATAAAATCGTATTTATTTCATTAGAATCAATTGTTTCCTAAATGATTATAGATAACAGAAATTAGGTCGCCAAATATTATCTAAACGTGTTGTTTCCTAAACAAATTTATTATTATAGAATATATGTAGTAATTTTAAGGTTGCAAAACACATGAGAAACTGGAAATAGTCTAATTTTAATAAACCCTCGTTTACATCTATATTTTTTTTTGTTATATTTTGAAAACATCGACCGTGCCAACTTTATTCGTTCTTTTCAGGTATTTTCATTTTCACAAAAAGTTATTCACTCTTGTCCCACCAATGTCAAGTACAACTCGACGCGGTTTACGAAATATTTGTTTTCAAACTACCTATTACATATAAAAAATTTCCAAAATATTACAATGCAACAGCTATTTTTGGAGATTTTGCATTGTTATTATTATCAATTATATTGATATGACGTGAAAATTTGAAAAAATATACTCCTAATTATTTTTTTTAATTACTCATAATATTTCTAAAATAATTAAAGTTCGTAAAAATCACGTTTCTACAGCATTTTTTATCAATTTCAGATGATGGTGTGACATATTCGTTCGGTGTGTTCTACGATGAGTTTCTGCATTATTTCGACGAAGGTAAAGGACGCACGGCATGGATATTATCACTACTAGTAGGAGTCACCTTATGTTCGGGTAAATAAATCCCATAGTATATGTATGTACATACTTCACATCATAATCAGAACCTCGAAATACTTTTATGTACTTTAATTAGTGCTTTGGTTCGAAATAAGTGCTAAACAATGTATTTCGATTTGGTTATCAGAATGACATTCTTTTAATAAATGCATTAAATAAGCAATACAAAATTATACTACGATCTTAGCAAACAAGTTCACCCCCAAGCTGAGCTAAGAATGCCCTGTCCCTTAAAAATATGAAATTATTTCATCTCTATTGAAAAATGAACGCATCTGTTACGCTTGAAAAGAACTATAACCATAAAATACTTCCACAAAATTACCTCAGAGCCGTGCAATAAACCCGCATCTAAGGCCGGTAAAGTATGAACAAAATGAAGTAGTAACGTGATGAAGTCATAAACCCATCTCAAATATAAATTTAGATCCGAACATTTACTTTTATACCTTGGTTTACTGAAGTAGAAATTAAAACAAGTTGAATTTCATAACATTTTATTGATTTGTTGTTAGTTTTATAGGCTTATGATCCCTCCAAAAAACGTATGCGTATAAAGCAACTTGAACTAATCCACAGTATATGATCAGCATGTATATTTCATATAGCATAATAATCGGAGCCGCTAGAGAACTTACGATTCTTGACACAGTGCCTGCAATGACTACATTTTAACATGAGTAAGGTGGTCTTCCACTTTTCTCACATACCTTTCAATCATACCTTGCATCCTCTACTGCTCTTCGCATAAATCTCGTGTGAATTTAAAACTATACTACCAAGTAAAGAATATAACATAACATGTATACACCTGCCAACATGACATTTAAATTTTCTACCACTTGATTTCTAAATACTTAACTTGGATTTCTGTTTTATTACAGGACCAATTTCGAGTTCTTTAGTCAATAGATGGGGCTGTCGAATCGTCACCATAGCTGGAACTATCCTCGCCAGCTTCTGTCTTTTAATGAGCTTCTGGGCAAATAGCGTCTTCGTCCTGTACATCACAATAGGCATTGGCACCGGGTTCGGATTCGGTCTCATATACCTCCCTGCCATAGTGAGCGTCACCATGTACTTCGAGAAGAAACGTTCGTTAGCAACAGGAATAGCGGTGTGCGGTTCCGGATTTGGCACATTCATTTTTGCACCGATTATCACAGTTTTGTTGAGAGAATACGGTTGGAGAGGTTCAATGATGATCATAGCGGGTATAGTTTTGGAATGCATCATCTTCGGCGCCCTCTTCAGGCCGTTAGAATACGAACCGGCAGAGAAGAGGCCATCGAACGCTTCCAAACGCAGCGAAATTCATTTAAAGAACACCTCGGCTGCGCTGGATCTCCACATATCAGACATGAATTTACGCCACTTGGTCTCTGAAAGCACCAACATCCATCGGCCGAGAAGCATGAGCCACTTTACAGCTACCAAACCTTTAGTCGAACAAAACGGTAACATAACAAATGGAAAAATGAAAAATCCAAGAGAAGCTACACGATTAGCTATAAGTCAACCGTTGCTAATGACATCTACGCAATCTGAAGGTGGAAGAAGATATGCTAGCCAGTCCCATCTACGTGGTCCCCTCTACAAACCAGATATCTTCTACCAACGCAGCTTGATGAATATTCCTTCCTACAGATCTAAATTAAGCTTAAGAACTAGTGGCGACGAGGGATTATTGGAGAGGAAGCCGCCAACGAGACGGTATTCGAAAGGACAAGATGAGGAAGAGAGAACTACAATTTGTGGAATCGTCTGCTCGCCAGAAACTAAAGACACGCTCAGGGAAATGTTGGATTTCTCACTATTTAAAGACACCATCTTTATAGTATTTACCCTCAGTAACTTCTTAACCAGTATAGGATTCAATATACCATACGTCTACATAGTTTCTAGAGCGAAGTCCCTTGGCCTTACCACAAATCAAGCCAGTATGCTCTTATCCATTATTGGAGTGGCTAATACTGTAGGAAGGATAGTCTTAGGATACATATCAGACAAACCGTGGGTGAATAGATTATGGATTTATAACGTGTGCCTCACAATATGCGGAATAGGTAAGATATTATTTTCTTTTACCATAGTTTTCAGCGAATGTTGCTGCGCATTTTATCACTTGTTCTTTTGAGCATAAAAGTTAATCTCAAGATAGTGTAGCCAAATTGTCAAATGTTAATTAGCTATAATTTGAAATTTAGACATATTCAAAATTTCCTCGGAAAACTTCTCCTGTAACAATATTTATTACATTTTCAGCAACCGCAC
Organism: Osmoderma eremita; assembly: GCA_031763485.1. NCBI lineage: Eukaryota > Metazoa > Arthropoda > Insecta > Coleoptera > Scarabaeidae > Osmoderma > Osmoderma eremita. Next base: position 27,737 of record JARFOC010069083.1, on the reverse strand, counting down.
TTAGTGCCTTCTGTTTAGACTTTCTTTCACTCAGCATATATGCCAGTGTATTTGGATTTACCATCGGAGCGTACGTTGGTTTGACCTCTGTTATATTAGTGGACTTACTGGGGATCGATAAATTAACAAACGCCTTTGGTCTGCTATTACTCTTTCAAGGAATTGCTTCTTTTATTGGACCACCCATTGGAGGTAAATATTTGTAGTTCTTTTTGCTAGAAGATATTAATCAAATGTTAGTTATCGTCCATAAAGATCTAATGATCAACAAAGGCATTTATATTTGCAAAAAAGAAAAAATCATACTTCGAAAGGAAAGTAAATATTAACCTTCTTGCGGGCGCGTGCGTGTACTAAGTACACACGACGAAGAATTTTTTTTTTAATTTAGCTCTTACCCTGATGAAAGAGCAACTTCTTGTGCGGGCTACACTAAGTACGCTACCAAAAGATATCCAGGCGTTTCTACAAAAATATGTGCCAGCCGAAGAGCAGGAAGAAAAATGGCATAGCTGTCAGAAGAAATGTTGCAAATGTGCGCGATTGGTTTAAAAAAAAAATCAAAACAATTTGTGACTTACCGCAGTTGTGAAGCTGAACAAATTGAGTCAGATTCATATTATTTTGTGTGTTATTGTAAAAATTAATCATGAATAAAGTATTTTATATGATACATGTCTTTTGCCGTAATATCTATTATACATTTATGCGATTAATCCTTTCAACTTTTGGTTACAAGTAATAAAAATAAGCGCGCCCGCCAGAAAGTTAAGGTTTTATCAAAGGAAAAACTATTTTTCTATTTCTGAATAACACTGATTATCTTTTAGGTGAACTCTACGATATCTTCCAATCATTCGATCCGGCTTTCTACTTAGCTGGCACCACGATAGCTGCCAGCGGTCTCATCTTGTTCGCAATCCCTTCAATTCAAAGGTACCAAGCTACGAAGAGAGCGGGGAAACCGTCGGTGGATCTATAGCAATTACTGTGGCCCAGAAACGCCCGCAATGCCAAATACTATAACACTATTTAATTAAGGCTAAAGACTTAGGACGTTTCTCAGGATGGACCGTTTTGTGATGTAATTAATGTTTGCACATATCTTGTACATAAGAAGATAAAGAGAGAAACTATTATGTAGTTACTGATTAAGATAAATATCACAGAAACAATTTTAACAAATAGAGGGCAATGATGTGACGGTGACCAAATGCAAAAGTGATACCAAATGAAGAGATAAGCATTATTTCTTGTGATTATGTTTTAAGGTTAGATATATGTACGTACGTACGAATGAATAGTTCATGCCAAGATACCTGATATTCATGTATGTAAAACTGTTGCATAATATTTTATTTGTCGATGATATTTAATGTAAGATAAGTATCGTTATACTTGATAAAAATAAATGTAGAAGCATTTTTATTTTTTATATTAAATGTTAAAATCTTTAATTATGTTTTCTTTTTATACTTTAAACTTCAAGGAATTTTGAATAAACTAAAGTAAATTAAGCAAATATATAATATCTTTAAATGAAAAATATAACTAATACTATAACCAAAAATATCTGATATAGTGCCATCGTTCACATACAACATTCAAATCTTTATTAAGGTCATATAAATTTAAGTTAACAACCATAATTAACAATGCCATTTCGAAAGGGCCACCTTAGAAAACTTGATACTTTTCCAGCTTTCCAATTTTATCGGCCTCAACTGCCGTGATCCAAATTAATACATTTTTGGTAACACGTGCTAAAGAGATAGTGGATAGTCATTCGCATTCGCAACATCAAAAATTATATACATATCTACACATGCTAAATAATCTATGCACGTATATGCGGACCAATTTTCTGAATAACCTTGGGATATCGACTAGGAATTCTTACCCATTCTCAAAGAACATGGTAGGTATTGATGATCAAATCTTCCCCATTATAAAAATGACCGTTTAGAATTGGTGATGTCATTGAAATAAAATTTCTATGAGATTTATCAATAGCACAAAAAATACTGCATTCCAAAAACGTCTATAATTCATGAAAATACCCCAATACTTCATGCTCCTTCATACTCCTAATATAGTTTATTCGCCCCTTAAAATAATACAGACTCTTATATGACCATTTCTAACCCTTTCTAGTTATAGAATTGACTTATACGGAGTGAGCGAAAACATTTGACGATTCCGCTCCATTGATATATTAACCTTAGCAACGACTTATATTAGTAGTATGCTGTAGTATTAACTATTACGAAGTTACAAACCAAATATGCTTTGCAAGTTCGCTAAGGTTGGCTGGGTTGCTGTCAATTGTGTCACTATAATATGTCGTCTATCAGTTAGTATTAGTCTCATTTATGTCCTTCACTGTCCTGTATTTAATTGAATGATATAAACCGTCTAGTTCTCAAAGAAAAAAGTACAGAAATAATACCATTAACACTATCACAATGAAGCGACACTGGCAGGGCCTCTTGCTCATTCTGTAAAACTAGCTAAGAAAGTGAAATTAGCTGTATCTTTAACCATCAATAATAACTTATTGATTCATACTAATATCGGTAATTGTAATAATATCGGTATATTACATATGCTAACACTTTTATTGGGTGTTCTAAATAACAAAGTGACATACATACTTCCACATGTCACCAACATAAATATTAAATGTTACATGTTCCACATGAAAACCCTTTTTGTTTTCGTAAATTATTATAACAAACTCTCATTCAACTGCTTTAAATTCTTTCTTTTTCACATTACTTTGTGACCTTATTTTAATCGTATATCTATTCCGAAAAGTTGCGGCATTCCCATGAACCCTGCACTGTCTTCTAAGGGACCAACGCCGAAAAAAAACAACGTATATGTACTTGTACGTACTGACACAGACAAAATAACTATAGCAGACAATCCACTAGATAGGCCGACTAGAATGATTTATAAAAATTCCACTGGATGTCGCCACTACTCGCTCTAACACGTAACGTAGTCCGAGTACGGTGCAATGTTCTTAGTTTCCGTCGTAATGTATTTTATGTAGATTCACGATATAAGTACGAACCTTTCGTTCGAACTCTGGAGGCAATTCGAAGAAGGGAATGAGAAGCATCTGTGGGATACAATAAAAATAGTTACTTATATGCTGTAGATGCATTAATATAAATAGATAAAAAAACATAGAAATTGTTAACAACGTTGCGCATAAATTCAATGCTTTTGTGGCGCCATCGTATGGCGCATAGAGCTAGTTACTGCTTACAGAGAAGCAAAGCAGGCCCTTTGCCTCCTTTTCGGACTTCCAATAAATTGCACCTTGTCTGTGGTACTGGTTAGTAAAGGTAGTAATGCTAAATTATTTTTATTTTATCTTACCTTATATAGATTTTTCATAAATTAACAATAACTAACACTAATACGTAGTATCGGGACATCCACACCGCACAAAGTTAATTTAATAAAATTCGGTACATATGTTTACTAATACTACGTATTAGTGATATCAGCCCACAGTCCTCGCAATTCTTTCACGAATAAGTAACACTATTAAAAACCGAAAATTTAAAAATATGTAAATGTTACATATTTGATTGATATAAAGTTTATAAACTGTGATCATTTTCTGGCTACCACCTACCAGTAGCCAACTTTCGTCATTGCAGCAAAATATTACCCACTTTTTTATTACTTTGTTGCCTTATTAAACAAATAGCTATTGTTTTATATAGTAGGTGATTACGTCATTTATGATGTAAAGATACTGACTCCTGACTCAGACTATATGTGATATATCGACACATTCATTTATTCAACTTACAATAAATTACTATAAGTATTATATTCGTCAAACGCGTTCTCCTCAAATTACAAGTGAAAGGCGAATAAATATTCTTTGAACTAAATCCGTCTATTATCCACTTGGTAGAAATTTTCAAAGAAACTATAATTGTACACTCAAACGTGTGCAATTAAAATGTGTGTATATGCTGTGCATATATATTTGGTGAAAATTTAGTACTACACTAAGGACAATCTCAAAACTAGATATTACTGGCAATAAGAAATAATATTTTACACATATTCAAACATACATATAGTCGAATGGAGCTTCGCACAAAGTCACTACTTCAAGCGATTGCGGGACACCCAAAAAGGTTGTACTAAATTCGTTTTAACATCAGTACAATTAATCAATAGGGATTTTTTCTTATTGACATTTGATTCTTAATCTAATCTTGTTATTAGTTTACAATACGATACAACAAATAATAACACTTAAACTTAATTTGGGTTAATCTAAATGCTTCATGTTGTTTGCTCTTTATCTATCGTATTTACTCAACACAGTTGACAATAAATCCTCACTGTCCCATATTATGGCATAGTATTAAGTTTTGAAATGTGGATTATTAACACTTTTCATTACAGCAAAATAATTAAAAAGAAATATGAACTACCTTTCTACATTCGGCACCAAACACAACACAAAGATACTGTCCCTTTTCTCACAGCTTTATATAACACATTAACAATTTGTAACTAATGCAATACATTTGTGTTTATCTTGGAATAATATTATTTCTTTAAAATACGATATTCATTTTATATGTAACTGTGATTTTAAAATCTCCTCTGCTATGAAAATAGTTTGTTCGTTTGCTATTATTGTTTGTGTTAATTATAAGTATACTTCCTAAAGGAATAAAGATTATTTTGTGCATTGTGATTCTTCCATATGTTGTTAATTGATATGTTATTTACCTGTTGTAATGTATTGGATGCCTGATTGCATCCAAGATTGTTAGATATATTAGCAGATATTGTTATAATTTAATTCAGAATTTATTTTTACTTTATTGTACTTTTGATATTATATCTTGCAAGTATTTTTTGTACTAAATAAATATATTATGTTTAATTCATACTTATATTTTATAAAAATCTTAAGATACAGATTCTCTGAGTTATATGTAAATCCTAACAGAGCTGCAAGTTAGGTTGCATAGTCGTAAAAGACGAAAATATGAAAATCGGTTATAAATCTTCCAACACACTTCGTAACCTTTTAGGAAACCCGAAAGACAAACCGGAAATGAGACAAAAGTCAGGAATTTATAAAATTGCATGTGGAGATTGTGATAATGCCTACATTGGACAGACAAAGATGTCTATAGAAGCTAGATACAAGGAACATATTTCGCATTACCGACATGGGAGGGCTGATATGTCTGGCGTGGCGGAACATATGGCAAAAACGGGACATAATATAAATATAGATAATTTAAAACTAATGAAATCGGTAACATCGACGCGCGAGCTAGATGTTTATGAATCCATTTATATTAAAAAGAACAAAAACTTTCTGAATCGAGAAAAAGCGCCTCTGTCTTTTTGTGACCGGATGGTCCTGCTAAGAATTCTTGCGGTCGGGGCGTAGTAAAAGGTTGTACGTATGTTTGGGGTAGGTGGAGAGTGTTAAGAGAGAAGAGAAAGTGGTGCATGTTTATAGTTTATGTAATTTTCGGGCTCATTCGGTATTCGACTTGATGGTATTCCCGAAACACGTGTCGTCCAGAATTAATCAATACTTTGTGTGGGAGGAGTAATCCGTACAGTGTGTTTATTGTACTGCCCCACAGTCCTTGCAATATTTACTGATACATTAATCAGTTGTTTTGATCACTTCATTAATCATAACATCGCTTGCCTCTGGTCATGCTTATATTTATTTTAAAAAACTGAATCAGTATCTGATGTATCCAGTTTTTCTTCAAGTAGACGTTGTTTTGTTTAGCACATTATTTTTTTAGTATGACCACATTGAAATTTCTAGAAATCCGATTCTAGATTTTTTACTTGAATATTTAATGTAACTAAAACACAGGATATTTGGAATGAACAACTATGAGTATTCGGGATAGAAACATGGCATTTATTTTCACTAATGCCTTGACATTAACAGTAATAAAAACTAGCGTTTGCATTGTATAATTATGTAATCGCTAATCGTCGTTGAATATTTTCCGAACTCGTGCCCACCTTGACTTACTGGATGTTTCGGCATCGTTTCTTCGCCAGTAACGTAATTAGCGCAGTTCGGAACGTTGGCAAGTAAACAAGATATGTGAGCACGGGAATGATGGTCCCAGCCTAAAACAAAGTATTTTAATTATCCGTAATAGGAACGTCATGATTTAGTATCTAATGTAGACCCCAATAATCTGCACGTAAACTGAAATAAATCGATATTTTTAAGCTTTGGAGACTAGGTATATTTAAACACCGGTGTCCTGAATGTATATACGAGATAATATTTTTTGGTTTCTTTTTAGATACGTACGCCATTTGAAAAAGCTTAAGGTAGGTACTCATTGAAAAATAAATAAAAAGTAAGTAGGTATGGCCTACAACTCAAATAGAAATCATCATATTTTTGAAAAAATACTTTTATCAACTTCGTCAGTCTGAATATTGACCCCAGATATCGAAAAATGATAATTATACAGTGAGCACGTAAAGATTGGAATAAATTAATTTCCTTTTTAATGGTACGTCTCAATGAAAGAGTGCGAATAGAGATACTGACGATGATTGGTTACGGGGACAGGATGCGCACCCAAAAGAAAGTCTGCGAAATGTTTAATGCCAAGTATTGTAATGGAACGGTACAATTAAAAAAAACAATTTGTTAAAATAAGCTTAATGTTAGTTATCCGTTATATATTGTAGCAAGGAGTTGTGTGGACTGGACGAAAAACGATAGACGAGAAGCGGGGAAGCCTATAGTAAGAGGTACGAGCTGTCAGGCGGGATGTCACTTTTGACACTACGTCATTTTGACAATACGTCAAACTAAATTAAATTAAGAGTCAGGTGATATTACTGACTGGGATAATTCGCAGGAGGCGATATGTCAATTTTGACATTAGGGAAAAATAAATTAGAAATAAAAGTCAGTCAAGGGAGAGTTTTTGACCTGGCTGGGGGTGTAACTAAGTTTAGAGAGTCTAGTGATATTAATTGACTCAGTTGCATTATTTAAGTAACCCCGTAATAAATTATTAAGATATCTGTTCGTGAGTCGGACCATTAAAGAGAGAGAAGACCGGTATACTGAGAAGGCAGGTTGACTGTATTAAACCCCAACTCCCCGTCGAATCTGGTAGCCGCGGGAAATTAGAAAATTGGCACGACCGGAGAGCTAAGTCCACAAACTCCAACATTAATTATTAGTCCATTGCGTATTTTGTTTTCATTCGTATTCATATTCACAGTGAAAAGGGGCCTCAAATATTTATTTTTATCTATTGTTGTTCTTTTTTGTTGTTTGCTTTGCCCTTATTAAATATTAAACTTGTTGTTATCAAATTTATTGTATGGTACATAAATCACTTTGCCAGAACTGCGCGACTTGAGATAAGTATAAAATGGAGTGCTCATGTTAGACAAACCATGTTTGAAGCTTAAGTTTATTGTAAGAGTACCGATACAGTATCCTCACAGAGAGCCAATATGTCAAGGTCGGTTTATGGTATCAGAAGATAAACAGCCAAATGCATTACGGGCTGTTCAAGAAAACTACCATAAACCTAGCCGCAGTACTGCTTTGGAAAATTAGATCTGCCAGACATTCGTCGTAAAGTATTTAAAGGAAAATAAATGGCATCCTTACAAACCAGTTGGATCTTGAACTAAATGAAGATAATCACGACAGAGGACTTGAATTTTGCGAGAAACTCATGAATTTGTGTCCCCGCTGGATAATGGAATGCCATACCCATGGTATGACCATAAATGGTACGTCTCAATGAGAGAGTGCTAAAAGAGATACCGATGATGATTGGTTATGGGGACAAGATGCGCACCCAAAAGGTTGCTGTGGGGTACCTTAGTGGAAGGTCTATGTTAACCGACCAAACAACATCGAAGACTTAATAAATAGGATAAGAGACGAAATGGGATTGATAGACTATGTACTATAGACTAGATACTATCTAACGTTGGTATAACAGCGCGCGCATGGAGACACCGTCAACTTAGTTTCAGTACTCTTTATTTCGGGCAACACTGTATTAATGCAGAAGATAAACATTGTCAACAATTGTTTAACTAGTATTATTGCATTACTTCAGCATTTGTATCAATTAAAATAATATTCAAAATCTTTAAAATCATTTTAAGAAAGCACTTTCGGGCAGACCTGCACATTTATAGTTATTATCATTAGAACACGCTTGTTTAATTTGGCAGGATGTTACATAAAACATCCTGTATATTTAGAAACGCCTCTATTTTAAATTCACAATTTTGTACTCCAAAATTGTTACATGCATTATATTGTTGCAATTATTATTTGATACAGTTTGCCAAAAGTATTGCTCGCAATCAATTAATAGCATCGATACATGGTCGGTTCGCAGTCCACTAAATTAAGAACTGTTTCTATCTTTATATTTGGAACCGAAAATGTGTTTCTGTTATTCATGCGTCTTGAGCTCCGCTTTACAGTCACAGGCGATATGAAGACTTCCTAGAGCTACACTTAAAAATAACTTACCTGAACGTATAATGCAGACTATTTTTTCGTGTTTTCTTTCAAAATATGTATTTCATATTTGTCTTGTCTATTTTTAAATTGTGTAGCACATTATTTGCTACTTTATAATTTTTTTTTCAGTGTCATTTTCTTGTAGTAAACGGGTAATTTTATATTCAAATAATAATTACAATTATGAGCAGTCAAAAGATTTTGTGCAAAAATGCAATTAAAAATTATTCCTGCAATTACCTACTTCTACACCCAAAGGCGCCATAACTGCTAAAGCCTTGGGTATCCTATTTTGTATAAATGGTATCCAAAATATTAACAATATCCTTGGGAACCAAAAGAGAAACAATAAAATAATCATTATAACCATGCACTACAAAGTCAAAAATAAGAAACAATTCAAACCTTTTGGAGATTTTACCTTTGTCAACGCACGTTCTTCATATCTTTTCCTATTTTGAATATAGCGCTCTTTCGATAAAGCTATTGATAAAAATGTTAGCCTAAAAAGATAATTATAAATTGTAATTCCAAATATTTTTATAGCAAAATTTACATCGTTATAACAGGTATAATACCTCCTAGCACTATTACTGAAACATTAAGTCTAGTTTGTGATCCAAGCTTCATTTTCCAATCCAGTTCACAAGCCGTACAAGAAGTATCATAGATGTAATTTCCAATTTCAGCTAATGGCAAAGCTGACATGAGGATAGAAACAATCCAGCCAATTATAATTGAAGCCAAGTATAGAGGAAATTCGATTTGTCTTTCTGTAAATACCCCACTTATTTATAATAAGCATATGCATTTCAAAAATATACCTTTTAAATAATAATTTACAGATAACAATCTTTCAATTGCAATCAAGGCTAAAATAATCATTTGGAAAACTCCAAGCATAAGCTTTAAAAATGCTGTCAATTGGCACATTCCATATCCAAATATCCACCTAAAATCTTTCACTTAATTAAAGTCTCAAATATTTTATTACAATCGGTGTTATCTACCTTGTAAAAAGAGCGGAACCGGAAGAAAAGGGCAAAATTAAAAAGCCCCTTATTATATCAGCAATACAAAAGGCCAAAAGGAACAAATAACTTTTAGATATTAAAAAATCACTTCGTAAAAACGCTATAAATAGCCACAAATTTAATCCCAAGCCTATTACACCTAGAACATTCGACAGAAAATTATACAGTTTCGCTATAGAAGAAAGTTTTATTTAAACTGCAGCTTATTTTGCTTCAGATTCTTAAAAATATTAATTTCACTTACCAAAAATCACTAAACAATTTCCCAGTAATATCTTATGTGAATCATCTATAATATTCCACGTGCATATTAAATTCTGATAAATCATGTTAGCTAACTGAAGTCGCACTAAAACTGTAGTGAAAGAGATTTCTTGGTGACACGGTAAGACGGACATAAAACCAGATGAAATTTAATATGATTCTACTACATGCTCTGTACGATGAAATAAACTTACCGCTGCTTTCAAAAAATAAAGTACAGAATTTAACGCCAAAGAACGAATAGGGTGAAAAGGTCTAAATCTAAAAATCGTGATAATAAAATAATGCTCCTTTAATCACAACGTAATATATACCGAATTGTGTTTTACAATAATACTATTAGTATAACAATGTTTTATTTTTATATGCGTATTTCTATATGTTCTATATTTCAACTTATAGATAGATCAATAATATCAATTTTTGGCCAATTATCTTTAATCTGTTTTGGAGCCGCAACATCGAACATCAAAATATCTAATGCTTCGGTAAACAGCTTCTGCAAGGCACCATCTTCACCATTCTAGAAGAAATAAAAACGATAAATATTTAACCACATTTCGGGAACTCTATTAAGGCATTTTAATAAAAGTGGCGCCAAGCAGCGTCAAGACTTACGGAAATGATCATTGTTTGGTTGTTATTTATTTCCGGCTGGTATATCTGGTATCCACGTCTCTGCTTTTCACGCAAACAAAGGTAAAGTTCATACAGAAGTAAACCTCTCATGTTACATTTTCCTGTTCTGAGTAGCCGAAGGACCTCCAGTAGTTCTCGGCAGATTACTTCCTTACGCTGTAGATATTCCGCGCTAAGCTCTGTGTTAATAATAGAAATATTCAAAATTATATTGATGAGTATATCAAAAATATAAATAAATAAACTATTCACATAATGTAGTGTTTCTTAGAATTGATTGGTTGCAGGTTTACACATTTTGTCTAATATCCGAAAAAGATAGTGAATACAAGACAAATAATTTTCCAAACTACATTTGTGCAGATGACAAAACTGAGAAAATCGAGAAAACAAAAAATATATGGCTTGATAAAAAAGATGCTTTTTTATCAAGCCATATATTTTGAATATTTGAGAACATGCCAGAACATCAAATAACTTGCCTACATTCATTGTTTACAGTCGATGTACATGTATTATTTCTATCAAGAGGGCAGTAGATTGTAGTACGTATTTTCTATAAAGAATATTGAATTGTTACCATAATTGACTTTAAAGTATATTTAGAAAACAAGCGAGAATATGCCCATACTAATGAAAGTATTCTTACTAATTTTTAAAATAACTAACTAAAAGTAAATATATTTAGATCATCTGGCAAAAGAAAATAAAGAAAGACAGAAAAACAGCATACCTATAAGTATTTTTATATTGTTTTCGCAAATGTATCAATATACATATGAAGACACCAAGAAGGTACATAAATCCAAAAGAAATTTGTTTTCGAAATATTATGATTTGTTATTGCAACAAATGTGTAAGTAATATGTCCGCAGGTTTTGTTAATATGTAATATTGGACTGGTCACAACAGTTATTAATTGCATACTTTGGAAGACGAAGAGGACTTTAAGATATTTCCACATTACAACTTATATGTGTAAATACATATTCTTTACATTTAAATGCATCTTTAAGCATGATAGTAACAGCAAAAAATACATTTTCATAAACGGTTTTTAAATAAAAAGAAAAGTAGTTTTTATAATTCTTAAGCAATTCGCAACTTTATTGCAACTCTCCTCGACATAAGACGTTAACACGAAAATCTAAATTCTACCGATTCATTATTCAAATACACAAACTGCTAATATTAGAAACGTTTATTTTCCTATTTGCTGATGCACGGAAAAACTATGATCTTAAAATCTCTATGCCATCTATATATTACATATATGCCTTTCGTAATTTCTTACATATACTAATTGCGGACAGAGTACTTATTATACATAGTTAAAATCAAGTTTAATTAGAACCTTCAAAGAGGCAATTGGCTATTCAAATCTGCGGTTATTACTGTTTGAATATATCTAAAAATATACTGTATTATATAAATAGATGCATTCGTTTTAAATATATTCAATGCATGTGAAAGATATACTTTGGTTTCTCGAAATATTTCTTAGCGTTGGGGAAAAACAGCGAAACACATTAGCGCTTGATTATAATAATAAATAGAATCATAAACGCTTGTGTTCATTGACGGATATCTTTTGCAGGCGTCGAAGTAATTGTCAAACAAATGATCCAGCTTTGTTCTTTGGTGATTAAGAGATATATATGGTTTCATCTTCCATCTATTGTATACGTACTACTTACTGTAATTCATTCTTGAATTATAAATACACGTATCTATATATGTATAGATATATAGTTCAAGGTTATAATGTTCCAATAAAAAAAATAGCAACATGATTGTAATTAATGTACATCGAAACATGAAAACTAAACCAAAGTAACTATTTTCATACTATTATGTACCTTCCCAAGAATACCCAGGACTATAACCTAACATCCAAACCAATTTATACTTCATTTCAACAGCTATCTGATTTGTCGGCGCTATTAAACGAGAAAGTTTATTATCCAAGAATGTTAAGATATCGTCCACATCACAAGTGTCCTCAATATTCTGCACGGTGCTACCCAAAACGCTAAAGATCGTCGCAATTTTACTCTCTGGAATGATTTCATTGCATTTCGTGCAATTCCACGCGCTTTTCAATTTAAGAGGATGAGTTGGTAAAGCAATTTCACCACAAGACTGGCACACTAACCCGCTTACATTGCTTCCAAATTCAGACGGGTCGCAACATCTTTCGCAAAGACAAGAAAAATGTTTAGTTCGGTGTAAGAGGTAGCGTCTAGTTAATGTTCCCCAAATTATCCTTACGTAAGAATGGAATATTTCAGCGCCTTTGGGAATGAAAACTGCTGCTCGTACAATAATTCGTTGCTTCTCGTCGAAAACATGCGTGGCATTCGGCGAACAGTTGTGGTTCGCTAAACCGCTCAAAGGATAAAGACCTCTCAAAGCGGCGTGTCTTGATTCATTGCCTACAACAACTTCAAATGCGTTAGCGTCCAAAACGGAACAAACGAAACGCAAAAACATTTCCTCCTCTTTACTTAAACTAAAATTAAAATGTTCCTTTAGCATATCCACTTCAAAACCGTGCATGGGATCACTGTGAGACTTCAATAATTTTACTAGATTTTTCTGGTCTTCTTTCAAAAACAGCGATCTAATTGGTGTCAAACATCGCAGTAAATCTTTAGTCATCAGAAGGTTATTATTTTCATTTCTCTTCCAGGAATTTATTAGTGAGCATTCCATCTTGTGTAGATTGGAATTTGCACACTCCATCGAACAAACGGGCAAGCCGCATTTTCTATAGCATTTTATCAAATCCTAGTTTTTGTAACAACTCACGCATATATCACTAGAATCAACACGGGCCCGAGGGCCTATTATGGCGGGACAATCAACGAAAATCAATTCTCCAGGTGAAATATCTCTGGTAGCAAAAATTCCTCTTCCGCCCAAAGGAGACATTTTAATTTCCCAAGGCTTTTTTTCGTAATATATATCACGCGATTTTAAATAATCGATGATCAGAGTAGTGGTTCTTGTTGCCTTATCACACATTGTAAATATAAATCACCAACAGTTCAATCACACAAAAATTACTTCTATTAGAAGCGCTTAGTTCAATTTGAAAGCTCTTCAAGATTTGTACTATGTAAGAGTTAGGCGATAACTGGCCCTGCTCTCAATATTTTACAGATATCTTAAGACGAAGGTATATAATACCTTTGCACTATTTCCGGCTCAACATACACATTATAAGTTTTATTTTTAACTTATATAAAAGTTTCTTCGATTTATAAACTGCATTATTTTTAGGTAGTTCAGTACTTATAACATGTAACGCTATTTTTCCATTTTCACATGAATAAACTTAAAATTATAGGAAGTTTTGTAAAAATCAATTAAAAATTGCATAAAAAACTTTCAGAGTAATGCTTACGTCTACCTATGTGGTTAGATAAAGAAATTGTATGTTTTAGGTGTATATAATCAGTTTGTCATCTCAGAAAATAATTTTAGTATTGAAAATATAATATTGTTTTAATTGGTAATAAATATTAAGACACTAATTTATTTTGACCATGTAGATACTTTTTCCTCGCAACTCCTACGTTTTACATATTCATTAAACTAATCCATATATATGTATAGGAGTATACCATGTATATTTTTGAACATTGTCATTTCCCTCGCTTTGTAGAGACGCCTATATTACAATAGCAACAGTAATTTTAACTATAATTTAAAGAAAATGTTTTTATATGTATACATATAAAACATTTATTATACTAAATAATATAATAGTACGTAAGATATAAATGATTAAGTAATGAATAATATCAATGATTTTTCATATAAATGTTCATAATAAAGAAACAGTTATCTGTCAAATAGATAAGTCACTTCTACTACTTTCTTTGTATCTCAATTTTATATTCGTTCAATAGTGATAATGATATACCACATAATAATCTTAGAGTAGTTGAATAGAAATTTTAGTGTTTGAGATAACAATTGTGTTATTAATTTTCTTGTTTATTATTTCTATTAGCCAATAGATGGGCACTATGTGTCATGATATTTCAAGGATTATACCTGTTATTTCATAAAATCCATATATAATCAATACATAAGTTGTGTTCTGGAATTATTGTGGTATGATAAAATAAAAAGAAAAAGTAAATAAAACATATTATGTGTAGTAGATAAATATTTCAATTCCGCGAAAGTAATGACAGAAAGGTGTTTCTTCGTTTGGAACAGCAGTGGCGAATATGGTAGCGTTAATTTTGTGTAATGTATTTGTGTTTACTGCAATTGAACTCAGCTCAAGGACCTCAACAAAATGTCTAAGCAAGTAAAAAGAAAAATAACAGTTAATTTACCTCAGAAGAGTAAAGGTTTACCTAAAAATAGACCAAGTGTTTTTGAGAGGTTAGGTACCAAGGCGGGTTCAACGCATAAAGATTACTGTCATCATTGGGCTCAAAACGGAACGTGTCCCTATGGGAAGAGTTGTAAATATTCATCTACACACACCTTAATCAGTCCATCTAAACAAAGAGCTGCAAAGAAGGAAAGTGAAACAAAAAAGAGACATAGCAAAGAAGTGCATAAACGACTACATTCTAATGTCGATGATGAGTCTTACAATTGGAACCCTGAAGCATTAGAAGACGCCGACCCAGATGACCTAGAAAAGCGCCGATTAGAGATACAAAGGGAATTAGAATTAGTGAAAATGGAAAACAAAGCTCGAAAGAAGGAAAAGAAACTAAAAAAGGACAGCAGTCCTTCAACAGACAGTACGTCTAGTTCTAGTGACTCTAGTAGTAGTAGTGATGAATCAAGTTCTTCCAGTTCATCATCTATTGAAGCGAGACGTAAGAAATCTAAAAAGATTAAGAAACGAGACACTTCTTCCTCGTCCGATTGTGGAAGAACCAAAAAACACAAACAAAAATCCAGCAAAAGATCTTCGAAATCAAGCACACGCATAGAAAAAATTAAAAAATTACCAACTAAGGTGAGTACTAAAATAAAATCAACTTCACCACCTGTAAGAACCAGAAAACAATCTCAGACTCCACCATTGAAGATCAAAGCTGTTGTTATCCCTGCTAAAGGATCTAAATCAGAATCAAAATCCCCTAGGCCTACAAGTAGGATGAGTGATCGCAAAGAGAAGCATCGTACTCCTTCACCAAAAGCAGTTAAAGAAAAAGAGCGGGAAAGAGAAAGGGAAAGAGAAAAAGAGAAGGAAAGAGAGAGAGAACGCGAAAGAGAAAAGGAACGTGAAAGGGAGAAAGAAAGAGAAAGAGAGAGGGAGAAGGAAAGGGAGAGAGAACGTGAAAGAGAACGGGAGAAGGAAAGGGAAAAGGAAAAGGCTAAAGAAAGAGCTAAGGAAAAGGAGAAAGAACAGAAAAAGAAGGATAGCCGTTCACCAAAGCGCGACATCAAATCTATTAGGGACTTGAAGAAAAAAGATTCTCCTGATTCATCACATTCCCGCGACAGGAAGGCTTCACCGAGTAGATCTAGAGGTAGCGGTTCCAGTAGCAGCCGACGAGATCCCCACAAAAGTCCACCACCCAAGGATGATAGAAGGGATAAGCGCGACGATCACGATAAACGGACAAAAGACAGAGATACCGATAAGAAAAGACCGGACAAGCAAGATTCCAGAGACCGTGATAGGGAACGGGAAAGAGACCGTGAAAGGAGAATTGCCAGAGAGGAACGAGAAGCTGCTAGGGAAAAGGAACGTGAAGAAGCTTTGGCTAGATGCCAAGAGCGTCAGAGAGAAAGGGAGAGACTTAAAGAACTGGCTAAAAAAGAGGAAGAAAGAAGGAATCGCAGTAGAAGTTGTAGAAGAGAAGATCGTGGATTGGATAAACCCTCGGGCGATCGTGTTGAAAGACTACTTCCGCTTCCTGCTGATAGAATTCCACCAGCGCGCAAGGAATCTTTGGAAAGGGATAGAGGTAATATTATTGTAATATGATTAGGTATTAAGAATATAGTTGTTTAGTAATAACAATAATCATATCATCAATAAGGATCAAGAACAGAAGAATATTATCTTTCTTTAATTAGTTTGCTATTACAGGTGATAGACAATGTAGGGATCGCGATAGACGGGACAGGACTCCGGACAGTCGTGGTAGAATTTCACGGAAATCCCCTGATAGACACGATCGCATGGATAGAATGGATAAGGAGCGCATAGAGCGAAGCTATGATAGATCATACGATAGGGAACGAGACCACGACAGGGATCGCGATATAGAGAGGGACTACACAGCAATTCCTCGTATGCGTGATGATATCCGCGACATAGACAAGCATTACGATAGTCCTTACGATAGGGTTCACGATGATAGGAGGTACATGGAAATGGACCATTATAACGAAGGCGCACGGGAGGAAAGGGTACCCATATCTGAGTACCCAGACGACAGAAGAGCGCGAAGAGATCCATGGGACGAAATGGAGATGGACCGGGAAAGGGAACAGATGGATCACAGACGATATAGGGACGAACCAAGACCATCACAACATTCTAAAGGTAGAGAATGGCCTGAAGAATATCCTGAACATGAGTGGAATGATAGAAGTAGGAGGCCTTTAGACTGGGAGACTAGAGATAGTTGGGATGCTAGAGAACATGAGCAGATGCAATTGGAAGAAGAATGGAGGCACTACAATCGGTCAATGGATAGTTGGTCAACAGAAGATAGAAGAAGGTGGCCTGCGGATTGGCGGGAAAGGTCAAGGCCGAGAAGTTCAACCTCACATCGCGATGGTATGCTTATTGTATTATTAAATGCTCTGATACGATAGATGTAACTTAATTGTATCGCATTAATTATATTCGTTTTGAATTCACATCTTTGATGTAGAATTTTTAACTCAAAATTTTTTCCTCAGACTATAATTTTTGTCCAGATGAACCTCCTCATGTTGAACCTAGAAGGAAAGAACCAATCCGCCAAGACCCCGTTGAAATAAAACCGCATGAACCTGAACCCAAGAAAGAACCATTATTAGGCAAACGTCCCGCAGAACTGCCAGTTGAATCGGAAATCGATTCTAAGAAACCATGCGTTAAAGAAGTGGCACCGATCGAAGACGATTTTAGCGAAATCAGCGATGACGCTGATGAAATACTAGACAGAGTCGAAGAAGTGACCGAACATGTACCCGAAGAATCCCCAAAAGAAGAAACTCCCAAAGCGGAAGAAACAGAGGTTAGCCAGCCTGAACAAAAGCCAGATTCTCCCAAACCACCTCCATTGAGAAAGGAAGAATCTTTAGATGAAGAAAATCCTATGGAGTTAGACTTTGAGGAAATATCTGAGGATGAGCTGGAGGAAGAGACAAGAGTGAAAGGATTAGGTGACGCCTTGGGTGTTGACTGGGCTAGTTTAGTTGCGGAGTCTAGGCCAAGGGCAAATCCAGTTAGTTCGGCTAAAAGGAGATGGGAGAGTCACAATGTTCTGGTCAATTTAGGCATATCTGTGGAAATGGCAGGCGAAGACTTAGTCAAAGATATTTTGAAAGAACACACAATTGCGATGGCTCAAGAAGATAAAGAAAATGAAAAAACAGCAAATACATCCATTATAAAGCAGGAAGAAAGCGATGGATTAATAAATGGAATAGATAAAATAAAAGAAGAGAAGGCCGAAGATAACAAAGTTAACATTGATGTAGAAATTTCTCATCCTATTGCTTGTATTCAAGTGGCTAAAAAGGAATCCCAGGCAATTCGAAAATGTTTATTTTCAAGTGCTGGACCTTATCGAAGAGCCTTATCTGCACGGCGAGATTTGGCAATACGAAGACACTTGTGTAATCTACCTATAAAAGATACTTATGTAGAAGCGCCAAAGCAACATAATCCAGAATTATTCCAATTGGCTACACAGTTATTTCAAAGGTGTTTGTAATTAATGAATAAGTAGATATTATTTTTTCCAATTCTTAATTAGTATGCATAATGTTTGTTTTTATCCTAAAATATACAATAAAAACTAATTCTGGAAAAATTTATGTATATAATATCGAATATTGCTTGCTTCCAAGTAAATTTACTTGCAAAATTGATGGAAAAAAAATAGAATTAGATATGGCTATATGTCATTTAATGTTCTACTATATTGGACAAGTTATATTAATAATAGAAAAGTTGAAGTATTAACTAATCTCCACAACGTGTGATTTGTATAAATCTTTATTACTTTCGTAGTAATTTTTCAGGTACCTGCAGGATAACATCATTTTCTGATTTTGTTCAATTAAATATTTAAAGGTCTTCGCTGCAATTTTTTGTCCAATATTCTTACCGCGATATTCTTCTGGAACATTCGTTTCTACCAAATTATAAACGTTATTTTCAAGCACATATTCTATTGTTGCGTAAACGCCATTTAATTTCAAACGAAATTGGCGTGATGAGGCTATATGAGAAAAGGCCATTCTTTGAAGGATGTTCTAATCTTACTTCTATTTCTTGCGTAATACTTACAGTCATATAATTTAACAATTTTAAATATATTCTTACTTTGATACTTGTCAAAAAATATTGCTTATTTTTTGTTCAAATTATAAATTGTACTTTTGTAATAAAAATAGTATATCAAAGAACGATGAGTTGGCTACAAGACAAAATTACTTTCAGTAAGAAAAGTTTTGTGTTCCAAAATATTTTAGAATCTCAGAAATGTGACAGTTATCATAATTTGCTGTGGCACTTCATTGACAGTTCTTAAAATATGTTTCCAACTTAGATCATATATATTACATAGATACCGCTATCACCATATCAGACTATATACGTTACTGTTTCTAACATGTACATCTACGATTTCCGAGCTATTACTTTCTTGCTTATGATCATTATATGTAGCTATCCCTTATTTGACCATACGTGGAACCGGAAAACGGAAATGCATGCGGAATCCGTGCGATTTATAATGGGACGTATGCGATTTTACAATTTATTAAACAGGCATTAGACATAGGACTTATGTCAATATATGGTCAATGTCAACTACTGTTGACTATCAATCTGTATTGGCGAGCTATTTTATGTTGACATTTAAAAATTGGGTTATGTGTCAGAGCTGGTATTATCTCTGATTTATGTCAAATTCCATTCAAATTTTGCGCGCTTCTCACGCCGTGGTCAGGAGCGCTATTTAGCGATATGGCAATACGTCATGTCCTTGTATATTTAGCTATGCTACATGACATATAGCGATGTCGGTAAATGGTGCAGAATAGCGCTCCAGGTGCGAATAATAAAATACGAATAACCGTTATTAGACAGAAATACTGAGTCTTTTTTTATGTCTGTGATATGTTGGAAACAGCGGTATCCATGTAATATATGCCCTCTACCTTAAGGAAGTAAATTAAAATCCGCTACGCGGCACTTCTAAATTACTATATTTCCCGGTGGTTGTAATATTCCATATAATTATAAATTCAATTGATCACCCGGTATTTGCTTTATAAAAATTGCTTAATATTATTTTGTATACAGTTGGCTATCCTTATCCCATATGGTATGGTTCGTTGAATAAGTAACCGAGTGCGCACGTTGTGTGGTAATACCGCCCTAATTGGCATAAAAGTAGGGCCAACTGTTCACAAATAATATGAAGCTATTTTTATAACATGCAGGTAAATAATTATGTATATATGGGGTATCCTGCATTTTAGGGACCTGAATCGTCGTGTATCATCGGGTACCCGTAAACCACACGCCTTTCTACGTGGTAATATCAAAGAGTAAACAGACCAAAACACCCCTAAGGTTTTATATATAGACATATTCTAGATAGATTATTAATTTATTTATTAAATTTATCAGATACTACCGGTATATCTATATCAATTCTATGCCGTATTTTGGTCCGTTTCGTTTTTGATATGACCCCGTAGAAAGGGGTGTGGCTTGTGAGTACTTGGCGCGTGCGCCCGATTCAGGTCCCTAAAATGCAGAAGTACCACATATGGCTCTTGCAATTAAACAACCGACTTTTGAGTTGACATTTCGTCTCTTCCTGACACGGTTGCCACGCATTACAAAGCATATCACATTTGACAAATATATAGATAGGTTCGTGGATAGGTTATGGTTATAAAAAAACTATCGAATACCAAATAGAACGTCAAAATGACAAATGTCAATTGAGCGCGTTAGTAACTTACCTTATGACTGTTTTATATCGATATCAGTGGTTTCTAATTTTATAAACAGTTTTATTTGTGGCTTCTGTAGGTCGTTGTATATTAAAAATTTTACGTATCTATACAATGCCACCAAGACAACTTTTATTAATATCTTCATCGAAAGTGCATGGTTATCAGTATCTTGAATGCGCTGCGAATGATATAAATGCTTTATTCAAAAAGTAAGTGTTTTTGTTCAACATAAGAATTATATGGAAGATAGTTAACATTTTAGAAATGATGTGAAATCAGTATTATTTATACCTTATGCATTAAAAAATTATGAAGATTATTTGGGTAATGTGAAAGAACCATTTTCCAAATGGGGTAAGTTCTAAGATATTGAACTACAAAATATGTAGATCTTTGATATTAAAACTATAACAAAAATACCCTTACCACCTTAATGGGTGAAAACAGTAGTGCTATTCAAGTGGTCGAGTGCATATCTTCTAGGGTACTATATCTAACATTGTTTTCCTTTGTAGATTCTACTGAGAATGGCAACTTAGTTGCCAAAATATGTATAGAGTTATTGATTCATTAAGATGGTAAAGGTATTTTTCGTTTTAGTTTCACTATTTCAAGCCACCATATCCTATTACTTTATAGATCTTTAATATTATCTTTGTAGGCTATAAAGTCGAGGGCATTCACCATAATCAAGATCCAGTGAGTGCTGTTAAGAAGGCTGAGGCAATATTTATAGGTGGTGGTAACACGTTTAGGTTGTTAACCACTTTATATGATAACAAATTAGTCGATGTAATTCGTAAGAGAGTTTTAGAAGATGGTGTGCCATATATTGGAAGCAGTGCAGGTTTATTTCATAATGGATATACTTAACACATTGCCACTATTTTATATTTGCTTGCAGGTACTAATGTTGCTACAAGGAGCATCCATACAACTAATGACATGCCAATTGTGTATCCGCCTACATTTGAAGCACTCAAACTTGTACCTTTTAACATCAATCCACATTACATAGACCCAGATCCTACCTCCAAACACCAAGGAGAGACACGAGAGGAAAGAATCCTTCAGTATTTAGAAATGTCAGATACAGGTGCAGTTTTGGGATTAAGGGAAGGAAATTTACTGGTTGTAGATGGGGACAAAGCTATACTAAAAGGTCTACATAAAGCAAGATTGTTCATATCAGGGCAACAACCAAAGGAATATGAGAGTGGAAGTGATTTAAGTTTTCTATTGACAGGAAAATTTGATTGTTGTTGTTAAGAAGAAAATATTTTATATATTATGTCTATTTCATCAACTAACAATGCAAATAAATTACCATATATACTAACTGTATTTTTTTCTACACTCTCATCATCTTCATCTGCTTTCTTTAAGCTTCCAAAAACTTTAGCGGGGACTGACTACTGCTCTAATGGTACTTCAATCTCTTTGTCACCAGTATTTTCTTCCTCATCATCAATATTATCTCCACTACCCTTTTCATATCGCGTTTCACCACGAATGTTTCCACCCTTTCATGTATATGCTCCTGCCATTTCAACCAACAGCTTTAGACTTATATGACAAAGGAACGCAAGTACATTAAAGTTGACGACTTATAATAATAATAATTCAAGATTTAATAAGATTCAGCAACAGTTTGGTGTAAGCGTGCGGAAATGGAGATGGTAATGGAACAAAAAAGAATATGTTCAATGGACACCACCATAGACTTGGACTCTCTTGGGCTGTGAAATATTTAAAATAAACATCATAAAATAATGTATAATCGCTTATTATTAAATATTTGTCAAAAATATCCAGAAAAGTATTATAAACATGTCCGTGCAAAAGTATGCGTATTTTATTGAACTATGACTCCTGTAGTTTTCCCACAATTATTTTACTAAGAAAAGTTGTTGCACCCACTAAATCATTAGAAAAACTAATCAACATACTGTAGCAATAATCCTGTGATAATCCATACTAAGCCTTTAATGGGTTAATTATAGATTGTGTAATTACCGCATTAAAACTCTTACTTCATTAGAGTTCATAAATTACCATGCGCATGTCTAGAACCACTCATAATTTCAAAACTTGCCCCGTAGCAAGAATTCAACGATTCTAGGGCGGTTCTGAATTCGTAGTTCATACCCATACCAATCTAACGGAAACGTTCATAATACAGGTATCTGAAAATTTTTTAAGCTAGGAGCGCTGCCTTATGGAGAACCATACGTTAAAAAAATGCGGCGTATTTAGGGAACAGTACACAGGAAAGTACAAGTCAACCTAACTGGTTTGTTACTAGAGTTAGGACATTTTTGTACACGGCAGATAGAAGAGGGGCTTCAACGAAAGTGTGTATTTAACTTTTCAAACTACAATCGCTATCATCAGTAAATGGTTAAAAGAAAAACAGAAAAATTAATCTGAAGATATATATTCCATGCAGAATACAATTATGCAATTTATCTACATATAAAAAATGAAATTTAATATTACCATTGGGATATCTATTTGTTCGTTTAGTTTTACGAGCTTAATACTGAGTTACTTTATTTATCGTCACGAAAAGACAAAAAGATATATACCATTAAAAAATTAACGGAAAAATTAAAATCTAATATTTAAATCAATCTTAATAAATATCATGATAATCATTGATATTATTAAAACTAGTAAGCGTATTTAAAAAATATTTTTTGTGAATCTCAATGCACATGATGAATAAGTAATACAATCAGTATTCAAACATTTGAGTGGCTGGGAACATTCATAAGGACGACATTTATTTTTGACACTTAAATTATATACTTCGGAGCGGTAATGAAATGCAACGAATTGGACACTTGATTACTCAGGTTTGTCGTACAAACTAAGGATGCAGGATCTTTCTGTATTCCACCGAACATTATTATTTCCGCATTTCCCTGTACTAGCGTATATAATACAGTTTCTTCCGGTCCTTGCGACAATATCCCATTGTGTTTTAAAGGAACCCATGACACATAGGGTTTTTCATCCAAGGCATGCGATATATCCAGCACATACATTCCTAGGACGTTTCTCCTGTGTTTGCAATGGGTCTCAGAAGAACATTTGGTTTCTTTATTTTTAAGTATTTTCTTCCATTTTTCCTCGACTCGTTTCATATTTTCTAATCTCCTTTCTTCCTTGGACGTCGATGGTTGATTTACCACATTATTAAAAGCTGCTAAGCTAATGTTGGACGCTGGTTCATGTAACTGGAAAAAAGAGAAAAAGAAACGATTATTTCTCTTTTAGACGTTGATATACGTATTACAGTAAACATTTATTTTCCTCCTCAATTTTTCCATTAGTAGGCATGCGATGATTTGAATCTAAACTCTCAAGTCTTTATTGTTTAGTAATGTTATGTGCCATTGTTTTTATACTACTGTTAATTATTAATATTAATGAAAAATAAATTATGTACAAACCTTTTGCTCGTGCCTGTTTCGAACCGGTAATTGATTGCTATGTTCACCGGCATCCGAGTTATTACGTTTCACACCTTTCAAAGTACCACGTTTTCCATTAACATTTTCATCTGTATCAACTTTCTTTTTATTTCTGCCTCTATTAGACGCTTCATTATCTGGATCATTTTCATCTTGATTTTCCCGAGGTGGTACCCAAACACGTTTAGGATAGTACACAAAAGGTAGCGTTGTGCTCTGCCTACTTCTATTTAAGACTATTATTTTATCTCCTACCTGTAAGAATTGTTTCCCATTAAGAATAAACATGTTAATACATTTCGTAGTAAAAATATTAGTTATCAAGCAAGCGGATTGATCTTTATCACAATGCAATTATATTCGGCATTTAGTAATAACTTCAAAAAAATTGGGATAATATGCAGATATACACAATGTATACTTAATCGTAGGCCTAATAAATATAAATCAATCTTACCTTACAGACAGGATTGCACCATAAATTGCCTGGAGCATCTTCCTGATTTCTAACTTCAACTGGAATCCATTTCCAATTGTCACCTACCATATTTAGAACCCATGCATCTGCATAATAGAACGACGGTCCTCCAGATCCACCCAGTATTAGTATATTATCATCATTCAGCACAGTTTGCGATTGGGCATACCTTGCGACAGGTTTTATATGGCCTGCAAATTATTGTAAATAATATCTGTAAGTTGGTATGTATAATTATCTAACTAAGAAAATCAGTAGCAGAAAATTATAGAAAGGGGAATGTAACAAAGGGGAAGAAAGTAAAAGAGGCATAACAAGAACTAAAATACAAGTGTAGAAATCTTTATTCCAACATATGCTGCTCTTTGGGTGTGAGATCTGGATTTTGAAATCAATGTATGAAAAGTAAGGAGTTACAGGAAACATAGAATGACAGGTACGGAAACATAGAACATGATTGGAAGGACCCGAAAAACGCATTAACGGAGGTGGCAGAAAGCGTATTAGAAAGCGAAACGGAAAATGAATGTCCCGACACAAAATTCGAAATCATTATGGAAAGAAGAAACAAGCATGATTAAAATAGCTAAGAATAAGTAAAGTGGATGACCACGAAGAGTACAAGAATATTTAGAAGGAAGAAACAAAAGAAATGAATGTAAAAAGACAAAATGGATACAGGAAACTATAGGGGAAATTAAAAACGACAACAAAAATAACGTTAAACTATACCAACAAATAAGAAAGCGAAGAGGAAACAATGTAACAGTAAACATAAAAAAAGAGTGAGAGAGTTTTATGGATTCAAAAAAGGATAGAAAAGAACTCACATACAAGACCGTAACAGAACTACAAGAGCCGATAGCCCACGAATTCGACGAAACAATAAAGTTAAAAAATGAAAAGCAACGAATCCCAAAAAAGGAGATTTAACGACATCAAAATTAGTGAATACAGCCTACAAAATATTTACATCGTTACTAATAAATCGATAAACTTATATACAGAAACGATGTTAGGCGAGTATAAAAACGGCTTCAGACCGGGAAAATCAACAGTGGATGCAATACACCTCATTACTCAAATAATAGAAAAATGCCATGAGGATGATATCGATCTCCATATATTTTTTGTGGATTTCAAGTAGGCTTTCGAAAGCCTGAGCAGGACCATAATAATAATAATAGAATATATTTGGCCCAACAGAGAACTCCAAAAAGGGCGTTATAGAACAAAACAAAAAAGCAACAACAATACACAAAACAGTAAAAACATAAATAACAGAGATATATTATATACAAAGTAAGTAAAATGAATTAAGTTAATGTATGCATATCTGCTGCCGCGGAATGTATATAAATTTAAATTTAGCGCAGCCCCGAATTGAAGACGTCTCTGAAAATAGTGTTGGCATTTCTCTACGAGTGAGCGATAGGAGCTCGGAACAAAATATTTGTTCGCCCAGTGGGGAGACCGAAGGTTTAGCATATTCTTGAAGCCGGCCGAGGTACCACAAAACATATTTTCCCAAGAAGATGCGGGCAATCGATTCTGTTGCTTATCAGATGTGTACAAACAAACTACCACGAAGGAGTAATATAAGGACTTAACAGCGTCCAGGTTATTAAAGTCCTGACACGTGCGTATTATAAAGCCCAAGGATCTGATGGCTGATTGAGCTGCCTCAAAAATATGCTTAACAAAGTTAAGTTTGCTGTCAAACGTAATTCCCAAGTCCTTCACAGTGTCGCTGATGGATAGCGACACCACATCAATGAAATAGCTAGAGTTGATTCGGCTTATTCTCCTAGTGTAACTCACAAAACCGCATTTATCAATGTTTAGTTTCAACTTATTAACAATACGCCAGTTACTAATAGCATCCAAGTTTGATTGAATGACTTGAAAGTCGACAATATCAGCAATTTTATGAAAGATCTTCAGGTCGTCTGCATAGGCAAGCACATAACAGTCAATTGAAGTAATCAAGTCATTAATAAATAAATTGAACAAAAGTGCACCGAGGTTAGAGCACTGAGGGACACCAGAGCTAGCCAAGAATGATCTTGATTGAAAGCCATTGTAATAATTGAAGTTATACCTGCGATCCAAGTACGAATGGAAGAACATGAGAAACGACCGACTAAGACCAAATCGAGATAACTTCCGCAGTAGTATAGAGTGATCAATAGTATCAATGGCACGCCTGAAATCGGTATACATCACATCAACCTGACTACCTGCATCCAACGCCTCCGCTATCTCCTGTGTTAAAGTACACAGGTTACTCGTCGTAGATCGCTTAGCAGTGAATCCGTGCTGATAAGGCGAAATAAAAGGTCGACAGTTGTATGATAGCAGTGTGTAGATGACAGATTCAAAAACTTTCGCGAACGTTGAAATAATAGTGATGGGCCTGTAGTTATTAATATCGCTTTTGTCACCCTTCTTAAAAACTGAACAAACCCTGGCAACCTTCCAAGCAGCCGGAAACACAGAAGTCTTCAAAGAGAGATTAAAAATTTTACACAGGGGTGCGGCGAAAATAATTGCACAGTCCTTGACCACAAAAGACGGAATACTCCCCCCGTAGATTTGTTGTGATATTAAAGGAAGCAATAAGTCCTGAAATACCCGGTTAACTGGCTAATTAAAATGACAATAGTATAAAAGTGTGAAGGGATACCGGATAAGATACAAATATATCGAGGGTTGACAAAAGGGGAAGGTTTGTTAACAACGCTAAACAATAGAAGTATATATCAACCATAGAATTAGGATACAATGCTTATTATCAATATATGAGACACAAGAGACTAAGTGCAAGTACAGAGTTAAAGATAAGCATAAAGCCCGTTGCGATCTATGCAGTGGAAACGGTGAATTTAAGTATCTTTGAAAGAAAAATATTTGGATGAAAGAAGTAACCCGATAGGGATATACGAATTTAATGAAATTTGAAATAAACGAAATTTTGAAAGGGGAAGATATTTAAGTTAAAAAATACCCCTTACCACCTTGAGTAAAGAACTCTGAATACGCATTTCGGCAACTAAGTTGCCATCCTCAGCAGAAAACCACAAAGGAAAAAATAT
>JARFOC010069072.1:0-16509 GCA_031763485.1 Osmoderma eremita | reverse complement strand
TACGTTAATGTCAGAAGGTGACATTAACGCATAAATGTTTTAAATATTGTTGTGACAGCTGGGTTCGTTTGTTACATTTGATGGATGCAACCAGGCAACTTTTCGGAATACGACAATACTACATATATTGAAATTGATAAGTTTCATTTATAAATGTTTAAATCTTGACAGTGGATATGAATTTAGAATTTTGAAAACGGTTACTATGTAATAGAACTACAGGCATTTTGACTATATCTCAAAATCAACTTTATAAATACCTTAAATACTTTGTTGTGTGTATGTGTATAGTGTTCCAACCCTTTTCTCCCTTCAGACTTCCTTCACCCCTTTCCTTTTACTGCAACCACCAATATTTCTTACTCCAACCTTCTTCTATTTCGGTATATTCTTTTAATTCGCCGTTTACTATGGTTTAAATTGATTGCTTGTAATTCTCGACTGACATGTATCAAAATTATCACTTGACGTCCTTTTGTTTATCCCCTTTTTCTCCGCCGTGTAGTAACGCACCGCCGTACCGTACTCTTACGATGTTTTTGTTTAGCCGGCGTCCAGGAAAATTCCACCGTGCTACTCGGCTGCTGCCTTCCATGCCAACTTCGACCGATGGAAACTGTATTTGTTGTAATTTTCTGGGCTGATTTCTTGTGTAGATAATTTGTTATGTGTTAGAATGTATTGTGATTTTACAATTTTTATTTGAAAAATAAATATTATTTTACCTAGTAACATGATTTAGTCCCAATATCTGCCTCTGGCTGGACTTAGTTTATCTATACTACCCACCGTATAGGATTCTAGTCGACTGACCTTATTGAATAGTATTACTAATATTGACTAGATGGGGACACTTCACTTTAATCGTTTAATCTGCAACCGATAATAAATTCCCAAATAAAACATGTAATGGGCGCGTACACGTACTGCAGACAAATTCTCCAACGATAATATAAGATCAACAGAAACACAACGAGGTGGTGAGAATGTACATAACAATACATACAGATGAATTAGCAAAGAAATTAATTGGCGCTATATACAGTATATTGAATTAAGAAAAATTAGCTACTTGCGAAGCCACACAATGGCATACCTTTCTAATTTCCGCAGGCGACTTATGGCAGTTAACTTTGAATGTCTTCCGAGGCTAGGCGAATATTTCTCTTGCAGCTGTGGGAATTGTGTGCATTCTGAAAAGAACCGAGTCATGCAAAGAAATCTTTATAAACGCACAAATAATTACCTTACTAAATGTTCTCAACATGGCAAAATATACCGAAATCTTTTAGGGTGTACTCGTACCTGCATACTTACGATCACAATACTAGAAATGAAACGAATTTACGAGTTCCATATGACTGAATACAAACAACTTAAAGGTATGTTGACTTCGGGGGTACAAAAATATATGTATAATAAATAAACTATCTCAAAGTATGAAGTGCTTTTCAAAAAATAAATTTACTGAAAAGACCCATATTTATACACTCTGTCTTTGTGCTATACTATTCTATATAATTTTATATTTTTTATTGTATTTCATGATCATTCCAAGCAATATTTTATACATATTACACTGAATAAATATATGAATCTATCCGTCCTTTCCGGGTGTTACTGCTGAGATGCCAACAGCCAAGGATGCATCACGTGCACAGTATCACTGTATGTATGTGCGAGGTGAAATACGAGATCTTTGTATCCTCCACCGAGTTAATACCTAATTCGATTTCGCGAGTCGCCGACGATGGTTAAATTGCATACCGGTAAATCCGATTTGACCACGGAACTATTCGTCTCCATTTCGTACCGGATACTTCTGACGTGAACGTGTAAGAGATATTTTTTGTCGGATTTGAAACTCGAAATGAATTTGTAATCCGGAGAAATCCCTGCGGTGTTCTTGTCGGTTTTACAGCTCTGAAAACGAATTGGAGTGTGGAAATATTGTCTGTTGAAAACAGCTCTGAATTGTATACAGTATTTGGCCAAATATTTCTTTGTAACCGTTATTTTACATGATATTTCAGCTAATAATTCCTTTAAAATCATATTCTTTCAGAGATTTCAGCAATTGCTACAAAAAAAAATCGTTCCAAATTCTTCCTTTGATTGATAAACCCTTTAAAATAAATTTTTTGTTGGATTTGTTAGATTGTGAAGATCTTGGTGGGTTGCCGAATATAAATTGCTGTGTTTAAAAGGGGCCTGAATTCAGTGTTTGGACAAATCTTTCTTTCGGGGTATAATTGTTACTTCACATTATATCTTAGTAGGTTCAGCTCATAACTGATTTAATTTCATTTTCATTCATCAAGCATGTTCTTTTAGAAACTCTATTAGCTGACCTAAAAGTTTTCGGTACAACTCATTTATGTAAAGCAAAAAAAAAGAAGAGGGCTCAAATTGGATACTTGTAGCACCCCAGAGGAAGTCATATATTCATCAGAATTGTGTACGTTGCATAACATAACATTTTCCGTTGCATAGATAGGAATTCATAAGTTCAATGAAGTTTGGTGCAAACCCAAAGCTTGACAATTTTTTGAGTAATATATTGTGCTTTATAGAACCAAATGTTTTGGAAATGTATAAACACGGTGTACCTGACCGCGCCTATCTAGTACCTCGGATAAATACTGTGAAGAAGATAATAAATTTGTGACTGTAGAGTGCCCCATCACGAAGCCATGTTGATGCTCAGAAATAAAAGACTTAATACTATTATAAAAGCAGGTATAAAGCTCTGGTTCATATAGGTTCATTGGAG
The DNA here is from genome assembly GCA_031763485.1 of Osmoderma eremita. NCBI lineage: Eukaryota > Metazoa > Arthropoda > Insecta > Coleoptera > Scarabaeidae > Osmoderma > Osmoderma eremita. Next base: position 13,736 of record JARFOC010069072.1, on the reverse strand, counting down.
AAGTTGGACGCAATAGAAATGGGTGGATAACTAGATCATCATTTTTTAAGATAGTGTTAATTCTTGTCCGTTTTCAGCGGTACTGGAATGTGTCCACTTGTAATGAAAGATTAATGACTTGTGTCAGTGGTCTAGAAAAACAGCGATCTACACTCACGTGTCAGGAACTTTATTGGGTGAAATGCCATATCGATATGTCGGAATTTGAAAATATATATAAAAATAAAAGAAAACCATAAATGATTAATTCAAAAAAGTAAGCAGGAATATTATTATAAGAAAACAGAAATATCTACAAATAAATCAAGGGATGTTTGAAAAATTGTCAATGAAATACGCAATAGAAACTCAAACAATACACATGATTACATAATTGAAATTAACGGTGAAGAAACGTCTGACAGTCATGTTCCTTGCTGTGTTTTTGCGAAATATTTCTCAACAATTGCGAGCGATCGTATCAGAATAGCATATGGTGATCGGGGGAATGCACTGCAATATACGCGTATGCGTGACAATGCATGTTTTTTGGCACCAACTTGTTTCCATGACTTAGTTAGTTGTATAAGTAATCTAAAGAACAAAAAGTCTTTTAGTTTTGATGAAATTACCAACCACTTATTAAAAATAATAAGCTTGGATATTTCGTATGTTTTATCTCCCGTAATTAACAAATCTTTTGAAGCAGAAAAATTTTTGTTTCGGTTATACCCGTTTACAAAAGAGATGATTCCTCTAATATTAAAAATTATAGACCTGTTTCTATACTAAGCTCTTTTTTAAAAGTCATTGAGAAAATTGTCTCTAATCAGATAGCTGACTTTCTTGATAAACACAAAATATTATACCCGAGCCAGCATGGATTCGTAAAACAAAAGTCAACTGAGACTGCGCTCTTTCATAGTTTGGAATGTATTTACACTGCTTTAGATTCAGATAATTATGTAGCTGGCATCTTCTTTGATTTAACATGCGCCTTCGATCGTGTAGATAGTTTTGGCGATGAAACTATATGCTATGAGGTTCAGAGGGCCTCCATTAGGTCGGTTATTGTCGCTTTTAGAATGCAGAAAACTAGTGGTTAAATTGGGAAATTAACAGTCTCCCGCATTTGACATTGATGTGGGTGTCCCGCAAGGATCAGTTTTAGGTCTATTGCTATTCTTATTACACATCAATGATCTGCGGGAAAGAATAACTAGCGGGCTCCCTATTTTATTTGCTGGCGATATTTCTGTAAATTGTGAAGGCCACAATATTATATGACATTAATTACAAAATTGAAAGAGCAGTTGAAGAAGTGACGGGTTGGCGTAGTAAAAATGCTGATTTTAAGTGAACAAAAAACAAAAATTATTAATTTCCATATATGGAGGCCTATCATAAATATAAACAAAAACTTCACTGACAATGCATCTGTACTAGATTGTATTAGGTAAAAATCTCAGTTGGGAAGTTCAAAAATATGGTGTATGTAAAAAACTAGACAAAACCTATTATGCAATGTTACAATTAGAAAATGTCCTAAAACAGCAAGATCTAGTAAATGTTTATTATTCATTGGTGTACTTCCTGGAATGTCATTATCTCGGGTGTGGCCACAAACTGGGAAAGAGTCTTCATTCTATTGAATCGTTTTATACGATGAATTTTTAATCTACCTTATAGAGGAAGTTGTAGAGAAACATTTACAAATAAAATCATATTAACCTTTCCCTGCATTATTATTTATGAAGCATTGACATACATTAAGGAGCATATACATAATTTTGAATCGTGTAGGGCAATGCATTTGCACAAGACCAGATACTTAAATTTTATGACAATTCCACAAAAAAATCTCCAGCATTAATGAGCCTAAAACTATATAATAGTCCTCCGTGCGAGGTACGGTCAATTGGTTGCTCTAAAATTTTGAAACAGCGCGTAAAACAGATGTTGTTGGAGAAGGCATTCCATACCATTAACGAATATGTAATTAAATAGATTTTGTGTTTATTTTTGTGATGTAGATGACGTTGTTCTATACTCATTTTATATATTTATGCATTTATATGACGATTCAAACCAATGTTAGATTGGCATACTGAATAAATATATATTATTATTATTATTTACACATTTCGCTTCATTTTTTATTCATTTTAGACCTAACAAAGGCATTGCAAACACAAATTCATGTCAGTGTAGTTAAAAACTAACCGTTTGCAAGCCTCAAATACAAGCCGAATCGAAGCAATCGCTATTTTAAGTAATTGACTCTCACGAAAGTGATAAGAAAGTGTTATGAAGTGAAAAGATATGTAGACTAAACAAAAACCACAAGGATGAGATGCTCGAGAAAGACTTTTATTTAAGAGCAAAGTGACTTTTGTTTTTAGAAAAGACATCACATAACCTTAACAACATCAAAATAATAAAATTAGCAATGACGTTAAGAAAAAGTAACCAGAAGATGCTATAAGATTTAATCTTCCATTGTACCTCCATTAAAACGATAAAATCTAGATCGAAGCGAGTGTCTATAGAAAACTATATAAAAAATCTAAATCTGAATGTTCTGTGTTAAATTAACAACGAACAGACAAATGAAAAAAAAGAATTAATAAATAAGCATCAGCAGGAGAAGTAGGCAGTGAGTCATACAAAAAGGAAAAATTAAAAAAAAACAATAAAGAGTATCATCACAACAATATGTAGTGTCGCACATACATGTACCTATTTGCTAAAAGTTGTTAGTTTACAAATCCGGCAGTCTACAGTCAAGTGAAATCAACAAACTTCGAAAGCAAGCAGCTGCACGAACGGTTTTTTGTTTGAATGTTATGCAGCGAAGTCCTTCAAGTGCGGATTAGTTCTTTTGTCCGACGCCACGCGCGCCAGTCGGACAGACACATATCGTGAATGCCCTATACCAGAGGTGGGGAACCTTTTTACTATTATAGGCCACATTTAAATTAGGTAGTAACAAAGGAGGCCGCATAAGTTGTAATACCGATAAAAGCGACTTTTGTGAAATTGCTATAGTTTTAAAAGAAGCACAATAGATAAGTAATCTCTAAACTTTAACTAATGCGATATTTGCATTTGTTTCTTGCTTGAAAGTAATTGAATATTTGGATGAAGCTTCTTAACGCGTAGCCTGAATTGATCCTCTAAATGAGCATCCGTAATTTGGGTTCTTAAACTAGTTTTAATTTTTGTCATGAAAGAAAATGTTGACTCGCAGCAGGAAGTACTTCCAAAGCAGGAAAGTAAACGGTGTGCATTATTTCGTAAGCATGGATATTCAACAGCATTTTTCCAGATTGTATGGGATCCATTTTAGCGTCAAAAAGAGATTTGAGGATACTGTCTTCCCCTAACTCAAATAACTCCATTTGTAGTTCCGTAGGAGTCTCAGATATATCTACTAAATGTGGCTCAAATGCCAGCTTCATAGCAGGAATGTGCTCATCAAAATCTGAAAATCTTTCAATATATATATATTCATCGAATATTTCATTTTTACATTTTTGCTCATTCAATATTTTTGCTAGTTCCGTGAAGTGCAGATATATCCGAGCGAGACAGCAATTTTTTGAAAAATGTAAATTTTTTTCGATACGCTTGGATCTTTTGTATATGAAATGTGTATATATGCTTAGCTTTAACTTGCAGGCAAATATTTAAATCGTTTTGTTTTGTAATGATATCAGACAAAAATGCAATATTGCTGTAAAATGCTTCATCTGATAGATGACATGGTTTTCCTTGTTCTTGAAAAAAGTTTAAAATTTGTCGTCGTAAAGTTAAAACTTTATCAAGACCTGCCCTGTTAATAGCCAGCGAACCTTGCAGTAGTACGGCAGATCAACCCTGCACGTTTCCTCGTCTAAAGTTAGCATCTGCCGAAATTCACGATGACGTATTGCATTTACACGAATATAATTAACAATCGCAATAGCTTTCTCCAGAGTGTCTTGTAAAATGGTGAATTTTACGCAAAGATTTTGTTAATGCAAAATGCAATGAAATGATATCAATGTTTTCAAGTTAAAATTGTCTTTTTTCAATAAAGCAAGGAATGCTTCTATTTTACTTCTCATAGGAGGCGCGCCATCGGTGCAGACACTGATTAAATTATTTACATTTAATTGTAATTGATGGCATATCCTCTGAAGTTTTCGAAAATGCCAACTCCACGAGATCCTCCAGTTAGTGTACCCAGCGCAAGAAGTTCTTCGTAACACTGAAAATCTTTGGTTACATTCGTTAAATTTTGAGTTAATTCGTGTTGCCGATCTGTGATAGTTCTTCTTGAAAGAGGTAATTGTTTGTATTTTGCAACTTTGTCCGGATCTAACGTACCCACTGCTTCAACAATACATTCTTTCATTATTTCGACGTCACTAAATGGTTTGCCTCTTTTTACAAGTATATGTGCTATTTTGTAAGTAACATCAACTGCAGTAGTATTATTCTTTACAAATGCACTAAAAGACGCCTGTTCTCGATGCTTTTCCTTTTTCAAGTGCAGCTTGTCCAGATTCCCCTTTTAAATTGTAATATTTATGTTCTCCATGAGTCAGATAGTGTGTTTTCGTTTTCGCTTTTTTTTCAAAGTAGTTAAAACTGTATTGCACAACAAACACATCATTTTACGTTTCACAGAAGTAAAAAAAAATTCCAACTCCCATTCTGTATTAAATGTTCTGGTTTCTTCATTTACTTTTCTTCTCTTACAATTTGACATGATGGACATAAACATAACATGAGCATAACCCACAAATACGCACCGCAGAGGCAAAGACGTGCGCGTTTAGGTTTACTTATGAGCATAACCCGGTTAAGGGCGGTTTTAGTACGTAGAGAGTAACCCAATTTTTGGAGCTCTGTGCAACATGTGCGCATCGCAACCTTGACTATGTATTACTACTGTTGAACAGCGCGCTTAGAGCCAAGCTATAAATACCGTAGCAAACAGGCCCTAAGAAATGGCAGGATCGACTCGGCATAGACAGGATATGTAACGAGAGGTAAAAATTGCAGACGTGAATTGTTAAAGTGCAGACGCAAAACATGCCAATTTTTGTTTGCATGTATGGGTAGTTCGACATCAAGTAACTAGTTAATAAAACTATAAAAATAAACTAATCGACAACGCCAGTTTAGTTAACACCCTTCAAGAAATGCAAGGCCGCAGAAAAAGCGCTCTGAAGCCTAGTGCGGCCTCAGGGCCGCGCGTTTCCCACGTCTGCCCTATACCGTATCGGTATGGAATATTACATATTACACATTCGTATCCGGACACGGGGGTCGGACCAATATCGGTGCAAACTGGGAAATCGTTTCTTTCAATTGCAAGTTCGGATTCGTGAAATAATTCGCAAACGTAAGTATAATTAGTGAGTCAACTGCTTACATTTTCTTTATTTGTAGTTTATGTTTGCAGAATTTCTTTTTTCCCCGTCACATTTTTAACTATTTTACCCAATATTTCATTCATACCTACATATTACTTTTAGGAAGTCATAATCACGCATGGATAATTCGAGTTAAATTGCTTTCTCTCTCCGTTCGCTGGTTTCCTCCGCCTCTTTTCAAAACCGCTAACGACCCTGGCATTTCCACTGTGACGCTTTATTTTATTTTTCCCCCTGAAATGAGCGGCCGTAAGAGGAAACGGCCGCATAAATTAACAGGCAAAAAAACCTCGCTTAGTGAAAATTACAAACAAAGTAATTAACGACGTGTTATGATGTCGTTACAAGCGGCTTTATATCTATCGAAAGCCAAACTATATAGTCATTACAAGTTTAAAGTTTTACTTGCCCTAAGTAACACCAATTAATTCCAAGTTCTTTTTTTGCAGGTTTAACAAACCCCTTTTTTATTTAGCCGGTCGCGGCTAGAGCGCCTCTTGCGCCCAAGTGCCGGCGACTAGATATTCGACCTCAAAAAGAAACTTCTCACGCAAAAAAAGGATATTAAAAAAGCAGTAACGGTGTGTGGTCTGCAGCTAATACTACAAGGAAGAGATAGATACACGTTCTTGGTTTTTCTCGAGAAGGCTAGTGATCAGCATATCATAACAATTTATCCTAATCCTTTGAAAGCGGGAGTTCGCGTGGATAAAAACATTTTTCCGTAGAAGGTTTTTCAAGGGTGCTTTAGGAAACGTCTAAGTTGTCATAATGGCTCAATGGCCGGTGGGTATATTTTTTCGTTTGATGGGACTTCAAGTTATAAAAACGATATACTTTCGATGCACCTAAAAAGATTTTGAAATATATAAGTATAACGTTTACATACCAGAACTTATTTCCTAGGCAAAAAAATTGTGATATTAGAAAATGTATCCACATATGTATCTATCATCTGTAAAAAGAGTGGTAACAAGTTTTACAATTTACATGACTAAATCATACAGATTTAGTTAATGTTGTCACACGCTTAATAAGATATGGGACATAAGAAATGAGTAAATTGCAGAACTAGAACCTTGCAACCTAAAATAAAAAATTTTAAATCTCAATATAGGAAAATATTTGTGTGTCTGCCAATAAAGGATACATAACATCATAGTGTCATTATTTTAGAATAAAAAAAAAACTATATTAACGGTCAGGATAGCTGGACATGAAAGAAAAAACGATGTATGTTAGAAGCATAAAAGGTTACCATGAACAATGTATCAGAAAAAGAAGATTTCTGCCAATAGCCGGCACGTACGTTCAAAAGATGAAGTATATAAAAAAATTTATTTAAAAAATATATAAATCAGAGGTATATTTATATATTTTTTAAATATATTTTTTATATACTTCATCTTTTATGAACAATGTAGTAAAAATAAAAATAAAAATACCCTTAACACCTTGATGAGTGAAGAACTCCAGTAACGTATTTCGGTAGGTAAATTAAAGTATTAAAAAAATTCAAAGACATATCTAATACAACATTTTGTGCTCTTTCCAGCCAAGTAAGATAGATTGGTGTACTTTCAAAAACAAAAGAGGATCGAATGACAGTTTGGTTTTCTTAAATTGAAGACCCTGTATTTTTCTGCATATTTATTTTAAAAATAATAATAATATAATAATAATATAGGTTTATTCATTGTAATAAGAACATTGCAGGAAACGTCAAAAAGATATATATAACAAATACAACATTATGAAACAGTTCCCACAAATAACAGATTAAAATTATATATAATGACGTATATTCGAATTTAGAAATTCTTCAAACGAATAGTACGTATGATTAAGTAAACATTTTTTTGCCTTAATTAATATCTTATTTGTGTCAGATGACTAAATTTATTATAAATTTTTGACCCCAATAGTCGATATAGCGCTGAGACACCTAGACCCTATGATACGGGATTCTCATGTTATTCCTATTTCGGGTTTCGTAGTCGTGGCAGGCACCGTTGGCATGGGACTTCCGTGGATTGTCCATCACAAACTGAAGGGCGGCAATATATAAAGCGATGGTAGCGTAAGTATTTTTTCTTGCTGAAAATACGGTCTGCAGCTTTGCTCTACTTTCAGTCGACAGAGGGCCCAAACAGCTTTTTCCGAAGAAAAAAAATTCTTTCAGCTTACAGCAATGTTCCCCGAAGCAGGATCCCGTAGAGGAGCTTGCTATGAAAACTAGTATGGTATGGCGTTTTAGCTGCATCATGAGTTGCGATAGTTTTCATCCTCCGGATCATATATATAGAGGATGGTAGTCGCATCGCTAGTTCGTTAATATGTTCCCTCCACGTCAACTTGCCGTCCAAGGTTAATCCTAAGTATTTGACGGTGCTCGACGTGGAGCTGTCATTTATCGCCGAGAATGTAAGATGCTGCGTCTTTCTCTCATTCAGTTTTAAGTTATTATTTTCAAACCAGTTTTTAGCATCATCTAACACTCTTTCAGTTTCAGTCACCACAAAAGAAGTATCATCGGCGTAAAGGGAAGTTTTCTTGGAGATATGTTGCAAGGTAAATCGTTTATAAATATTATAAATAATAAAGGGCCCAAAATTGATCCTTGCTGTACTCCTCTTGCGATGGGTGTTGTGTTTGATCTTATGGTTTTAAGTTCAACCATTTGATATCTGTCAGTGAGATATGAGGCCAGAAAGTTGTATTGTACCTCTCTTATACCATAAAAGCATAATTTATCCAACGGGATGTCATGCTGTATCATATCAAAGGCTTTGCTCAAGTCACAATACGTCAACTGTACTTGTTCTTGCTTATCGTAGGCCTCCACAATGGTCTCTATCACCTCGTAAATTCCCGTGACTGTCGATCTCTTTTGTCGATATCCATGTTGTTTGTTCGTGAAGTAATTATTTTTTTCAAAGTACGCTATTAGCCTTTCAGCTATCAGTCGTTAGAATAATTTTGATATCGATGGTAATAAAGCTATTGGGCGGTAATTAGTAACTTTTGAAGACCGGGACAACTTTTGCGACTTTTAATTGGGCCGGGAAAATGCCTTCTTGAAAACATTTGTTCACCAACTCTAAAAGCGGAGTTGTTATCACATTTGCAATATGGTGTAGAAATTCTGTGCTTATGTCATAGATATCTCTTGTCTGTTTCCTCTTGATATTTTTAATAGTAGCAATAAGTTTATTCCCATTTGTTTCTTTCAAATAAAACGATTTGCTAGTGTGAATCGGTTAGGTTTCGCAAATAATTGTTCACATCTTTTACATCTTTCACGGTATTGTTGTGATGTTCTCCTATGTTTACGAAATATTTAATCAGGTCCGCTGCAGATAGAAATGTTTGCTGTTCTTTATTCTTGTTTATTTTTATTACATCATTAATGATGGACCATATCGCTTTCTGTTTATTACTTGAACTTCGTATAAACTCTGCATTTTTTATTTGTTTCACAGTATTTATGTATAGTCTCTGTATACATTATATGCCTCCTCATCCTTTCTTGATATCGCCAAAGTACACAGTGCATTCAACATATTTTGTTTATTTTGTATTATTGAATCATTGTCTAAGTAAGATTTAGAATCGTGTTCAACCCCTTTTTTAACTATTTTTTTCCGTTTCAGGAAAAAATCATCAAAGATTTTGATGAAGATGTCACGAAAACTGTTATAAGCCTCTTGCGCGGTGCCTCTGAGAAGATTATCCCACGGCACGACAGCGATTCGGCTGCTGAATTGGCAAAGATTGTGGTCATTAAAATCTCTGGCTCTAACTACACTATATTCTACTTCAGGTGCTTTTAAGAAATCCTCCACAGCCATAACTTGTGATGAATAATCTGAGATGTCCATTTCTATTGTTTCCACATTGATAACATCTACAGTTATATTTGTGAATATATTATCGATTATTGGTTATGAAATGCTAAATATAAAATAACGAATTAACGTCATAATAACAAAAAAAACAAATTACATAAGCAGGCCATGAATTTATTACACAAAAATATCCTACGGCAGAAATTGTTCAAAATGTCCAATTATTTGGACATTTCACATTTCCAAAGTCTACTTATGTAATTTGCATTTTGTTCTACCTATAATGATGTTATTTATTGCCTAAAGAGAAGAAATAAGAGCGTGTCTGAATTCAAATTTAATAAATTATTTAAATATGCAGAAAGGTACAAGCTGCTCAATTTGAGAAAACCAAACATTCACTCCTCTTTGGTTTTTGAAAGTACACCATCGATCCTACCCGACTGGAAAGAGCACAAAATATTGTATCAGACTTATCTTAGATTTTTTTAAATGCTTTGATTCCTACGGAAATAATGAGTGCGCAATGAAAGACCAACCATCCTGTATATTTGAAGAACACGCATAATATATCCAAGGGATTAGAACATATGGGATTATGCGCGCTTTAAAGGTAAGTGCGATATCAAAAAGTACACCCAGATCCCTAAATTTAAATTTACGTTCTGGTAGTATACCAAGACAAACTAGTGCGGGTGCACAATATTTCGCCATATTCAATTTTAGTCTGAAGCAATGACATAATTGTGCAATTTCCTCACGTTTTCGAAAGAAAATATTTCGTAGAAGGTGTGGATAGCGTCGCATAAGCGATTACAGGAAGATTAGTTGGATGAGGTAGGTCATTAATGTACAGTACAAACAACACAGGGCCCAAATTCGATACCCCAGGAACACCAGAATAAACTGATTAGAGAAGTATCTGTTTTGTATACTCTTTTTGTGTATAATAGTTCTGCTACCAATTTTATGTTGTTGTATATCTTTTTACGTATAATAGAAATCAAACTTCGTTGGTGGTGTCTTAAGCGCAACTGGTTGATTCTCTCTAAATTTCTACCTAAATCCTATACATAAATACAATATATCTACAAAGCAGATGGCTCGTCTGGTTGGCGCCAGTATACATATTAGGCGTGACATATAAATCATGTGTCAAGTGGTAACTGAAGGCAACCCCTAAATAGTATTTTTTGGTAATATACAGTGTAGGTTAAATATGTAAGCACACAAGAAGTCTGAACAGTATCCATTATAAGTAAAATAAGACCTGCTTCGTTTTAGATACGACTCAAGTAAATTGACAACAGATGAAACAAAAGGCTCAATTGAAGCAGCAACATTTCGTGATTAATTGAATTAAATGCTTTGGATAGGTCAGTGTGTATTACTTCAATCACGCTACATTTAACTAAGATCTCACTGATGAATGAGAATGCTGTCTCTAACTTACTAACTGAAGATCGCCCAGGAGTAAAGCGTAAGCGTATTTGTAACAATAAAGGAACGAGTAAAAGCCCCATAAAGATTTAAAGCCATTCTAGTTCTCCACTAGTAATTATTTTATCTAAATTTTAGAATTGGAAGACACATCAACTTTCATAAATTTACGGAAGATGTTACTGCGCTTGCACTCTTTCAAAAAATAGATATCAATAATAGCTCATTGATTATTTTATCTTATTGTCCTCTATTCTTTAGTTATTATGTTCAAGTTGTAGAATACAAAATATATGTCATTTATAGTAGAGCATGTATTTCATTATGAGAATCATTGTCCATAAGTAGATGGGGAATCCGGAAGAATCATTATTACTAAAACTTGTTAACTTGAAAAATATAGTTGCACTGTTGTAGCGCATTATAAAAGAACTAGAAATGTAAGACCTTACTAATTCTTAAGTTGTCTAGAGAAACTGGCCAAAATAAAAGAGATTAAATTAATATTCATTATAGATGGTGGTAACAATTTCTTCTCCATCAAAGTGGAATATTATTAAGCTTCATTTGCTTTAGCGAACTAGCAAAACTTTAAACCTCTTCACCGAGCGCATTCAACGAATGATTTAGATGTGCGTGTCTTCGGCGGGCGCCAACTTTCCCAATTCTCCGACAGTCGAAGTCAAAAGGGTATGAAATTAAATAATTCACCTCGTGTGTCTTTTGAATGTCGACGGGCGAGACTATCTGGGAGAGCGGAAGACTATCCGGGAAAGATAGACCTTCTACGCGAATCGGAGAAAGACGACGAAACGTTACCTACGTCAACGTATCTGCCGATTTTACGCCAGAACAGTTTAGTAACTCAATTACGGAGCCCCGTAATGCGTAATCAAAACATTTATATACTCTGGCAACGTTACAAGGTGGGCACACCTAAATAAACTCGGGCGTGGGCAAGATATCGTCGGATTTCACACTCGGCTGTTTTCGAAATTCGAACTCGGAAGCGACCTGGAAAGGTGTGTGTGTGTGCTCAGCCGCGACCTAAAATTAGTTTAGATGAAGACTTGACGACTGGGTATATCAAAGTTATTGGCTTATCCGGCTTAATAATAGATTGTTTGCTAGTGTAAAATCTGTCAATAAATTAGGTGATAATATATAAATAAGGTCCACGGAAACGTGATCCAAATATAATAGTTTTCTGAAAGATATGAGAGCTATTTTTACAAGTTCCGTTAGGAATGAATCCACAGTGACGTGGCACTTGTGCGATAGTAATGTATCTGCTAGTGCCTTCGAACAGGGTCCGCCATTACGTGCCGTAGCTTTGACATAAGCGTTATCATGACTACCACAATCGAAGCTCCCGACAAATGCGAGATTCGCTTTGTGATTCGTTTTCTGTAAGCTGGTGTGGGTCCCAGCGACTTTGTAACGTGCCGTTTCTGCAGAAAACTATTTTTTCCTATGTAGCGATCTTTGGTAATTGTTTGATTTTTATTTAGTTTTCTGTGGAACGGCGGTGTATAAATTTATGTTTACTAAAATTCATTTATTTTCGACGGACCTAGCGCGCTAGCTATTTGTTATATTTGCTACGCGCAAGGCCGACCCCTTCATACGAAACTGCGTGATGAGTGCACTGAAGGAAATAAAAGTCGTGCATTAGCATGAATCTGGGCAGACGATCCCGCCTCCTCCGACTGCCTTTACCGCTTCAAGACGAGTTCGTGGCCGGTTTCTGCTGGCACGTCAGTTATCGGCCGTCAAGACGAGTTCGTTGCCGGCTTCTGCTGGAACGTCAGTTATCGGCATTCAAGACGAGTTCGTGGCCGGTGAATACTGGCACGACGTCTTTCCGTCTATATAACTGTTTTACGTGGCCGGCCTCTGCGGGCACGTCAGTTATCGTCCTTCAAGACGAGTTCGTGGCCGGTGAATATTGGCACGACGTCCTTTCGTTTATACAACTGTTTTACTTGGCCGACTTCTGCTGGCACGCCAGTTATCCCGCCCTCAAGACGAGTTCGTGGCCGGTGAATACTGGCACGACATCTTTCCGTTTATATAAATCGCCCGGTACCTAGTACCCTAGTACCTAGTACCCGGTCACTAGAGGGCAATCAAAACGCGTTATTAAAGTAGAAAAGGTAAAAATTGAGTAATCCAGTGTTCTACCTTTTTTTTATTCTACAAATACCGTCCGCGTAAGTAAATCGGTACATCTGCTTTAATATACGAAAATAAGTGTAAAAGTTTTTATTAAGTTTTGGTCCGCACTGTATATACCAAATTTCAATGCCTATATTTATGTTTACATTTATTGCTAGAAGTTGTTCATTGGCCGCATAAGTAAAACCTATGTATTTGTGTTTATATTACTTTTGTCTGCCTAGTTATTTACAGCTGTTTCTTTTTTTTTTGTTGTTGTACTATTTTGCTCTGAGTCGTAGTCCTTAAAAAGTCCGTAAGCAACGAATTTATGTATTCTACTTTGATGCCTACACATGCATCTTATAAAATAAATAATTGTTGTGTTTACTTTATCTCGTTTCACTTCCCTTGTTGTTACGTATCCGTTTTGGACCCTAACACATTTTATGCTACCTCACTAGGGTGTGATTTAAAATACAAAATAGGATACGGTGGCTGAAAATAGTAAAAAAAAAATACCCTACCACCTCGATGAGTGAAGAACTCCTGGATACGTATCCACGTATTCTTCTTCACTCTTCGAGGTGGTAAGGGTATTTTTTATTTTTAGGGTGTGATGGTTAAACTCTTTTATGCGACTAATTAGACGTAACACAAATCGGTAAACACTGAGCTGATAGAGTCGTTCTTCAATAAAGCCTATACAACTTTTACCAAACTGCGTCAACTGAAGCAAAAGTGTTCGCTCCCTATATATTTAATTTGTATTTTAACATGTTCTCTCCCTGTACATTTTATTTGTACTCTAATATGTATTTTCTAAGAATATAAATTCCAATTTTGTTCAGAATTACCCCTCATTAAATTTTACTAATATTATTAG
>JARFOC010069042.1:0-16511 GCA_031763485.1 Osmoderma eremita | reverse complement strand
TTTATCGCGTTTGTATTTTATTATTTCACACATAAGTAATACTAATTCAAACCGAAATTATTTAAAGCATTGTTTTTGCTAACAATCCTCATTTTTTTTATTGATTGGAAGCGACCACCCATCATATCATTTGTAATAAAGTGTATAACGTCTCTGGATTGCACGTTTTCACCTAGTTGGATTCCACAGACCTTCGAATAGACTCACCCCACTAAAGTAGTGCCCTACTAACTTTAATTATTCCTAAAACGAGACTTCAGCTGACAACTGACCGTTCTTATTTTATATAATTTATAGCTTCCCTCTGCTAAAAGTGCAGTATTTTCATAATATAGAAATAACGGTCTCTTTCATTATTTTTCCAAATATTGGTGATGTTAGGAGGGGATTTGTAGACCAATACTCAAAATTGCTTAATTTCTTATTTCATTTATTTATTCATTAGTAGTGAACAACTCGAATTTATCTAAAACTGTCAAATTATTTTATCATAATATTTTACAGCTAAAAGGGGACCAGTTGGTTGGAAAGTTATTTCTCCCTTTTGTAACTTGGCATTCAGACAAGGCAAATTTTTACGATTCTTTCTGACCGTACCACATGTGTTTGTTTTTGCTTCATATAAACATTAGTAGAGATTCGGACTGCTATACCAATTACCAAGGTACACAGTATGATCCGTATTCAAGTAACCATCAAGCAATGTAAAAACTGTATCTCCTGACACGCCCAAATCTGCATCTCTATGAACAATATTAGTAGACGCTCCTGTATACATAATATAATCTAATGTATATCCGGTACGGCAGTCGCAAAGATAGTTTTAAGTTTAAGATGGTTGCGTAACTAAATTATATACATACATGTCTCTAGGTTTTCAGTCGGTAATGTAGGACACTACACTTTTGAAGGATAAATGAAGTCCAGCCTGTGGCAGATAATGGGACTAATTAACGTGGAAAATAATCAAGTAATAATTTGTAGAAGTTAAGGTAATATTTAAGGTAAAGTGAAATTGTTTAAGGGTAATAAGGAAAAGCGGTTAGTTGAAGTAAACAAAAGGGAAGTGAGGTAAAACCATACAGGGAAAGCGTGAAACAGATACACCGTACAAGGGTAGTTATTTAGTGTTTGGAGCCCCCTTGGGTGTTACATAGTGTATTGCCCACACCCTCTGGTTCGATCTCTATGCTCCTTCAAAGTTCCTCGATTGTACTTCAAACTTCTTAGATTGTCGCTCAATTTTAATTTTTTTGTCGACAGTTCTAGACAGCCCAATCGCGCGAAATCTTGCAGGTATAGTTACCCACAGGTGCTTAGTACACCATGAAAATTTCAACTGCCCACACCCTCTGGTTCGGTCTCTATGCTCCTCCAAAGTTGTTCGATTGTACTTAAAATTTCCTAGATTGTTTTAAAGAATTCAAGTGTAATATTGTCAAGGTTCGTTGTAATTTTTTTATACAGTAACCTATACAAAATTCAATTTAAAAATTATCTGTAGGCTTTTGATATTCGTAATTTAATTTTTGTATGTTATTCACTTTTTATTGAATTTTGCTTGTCATATTATTTTCCAACAGTTGCCTGGTTACATCAATCTGATGTAACACAAAATTAAAACCGAACTGCTATTAATGAATAAATTTAAATCACATTGCGCAGTTGTGTCATATTTTGAGATTAACATAATTCCACAAAAGCCTCATTAGAAATATTGTAAAAAAATATCTACTCTAGTTGTCTATAGTGTTTGGACGAATTCTCAATACAGTCATTTAATTAGCTGATGGATGAAAAAATCCTTGGTAACATACCAAATAGCAATTTGGAAAGAAATCCAGGAAAATATTGAAAAAAAAGTACAAATAATGATTTTGTAAGCTTTTATGTATTATCTACGGGAAATTAGTCCAAAACCGGATAAAAGATTCTGAAAAGATGGGTATAAAGAATGACCAATGACATTAACTTCGGCTGTGTTTGGGGCCAGCAATTATAATTTTGTTGATTTTATTATTTCTTGCAATAAAGAAACGGATTATTCTATATTATTTATTACGCAATCTCCGAGCTAAAGTACCCAACTTAAGATATTATATTAATACTTTAAATTATCTAATATTCTCCTTAACGTCTCAAAATTTAACCCCAGTTTCCTGATATTTCAGATATAATTCAAACCCAGATTATCAGTATATTGTTGCTTATGTAGGTCAAAATATGTTGGTAGAACGTAATTATGACAATTTCCCACTAAAATGTTAAAAAATTATTTTATTAAATCAATTTTAGACGTGAAATATGTTAAGCTGAAAAGAAAAATTAAAAGTGATTTTAATATAGGTTGCAAACTTAAAAGAGGTCACGTGAAATTTACCTCTACCTGGAGTTTCTGTATTTGAAATACGTTGTGATTACTATTTCGTTGCGAAATTCACTCTAAGAAATTGACACCATATCAAAAGCAATTCGCAATGATTCTGTACAGTTTTGCTAAAAGATGAGTGCTATTGTTTTTAAGGTCCTTTCCCCTAAAAACCACTCCGACTATACGACTTCCGCATAACCAACGGCTTCTACCTATATTCGCTTTTTGGGGACGATGCGGCTTTTAGGGCGGCCAAGCGCGACCAAACTCCGTCACGCTCGATGTATCCCAGAAGAAATCGTCCATCTAGGCGAAAAAAGGCGGACTATCCCGCAAAAGGACGACAGAGAAGGAAGATTAGATTCCCATACGACTGCGCTAAAGCGTACATTGTGAATGAAGTTCGTGGTGCATGGGGAGTGGATTCTCGGTAACATAGACAGGACGGGTTGTTTCAGAGTAGGTAATATGTAGGTCAAAGTTGCCCCGGAAGAAGGGCAGATCGTTCGATTCGGGGTTAATTGAGGGGTTTATCGTGTTGGGTCGCTGAAAGAATTGTGTTTTTGGGATACGAAATGGGGGATATCTACTTTTATTTGCGAGCAAATTATCTTAAAAATTGCAAATACAAAATAAAAGTACTTTAAGTTTATGTGATTAAACAATTTTATTAAAATAGATCTTCTTTTCTAATTGGGTGCTATTATAACCCTATAAACGCACTGTTTTCGTTTAATTCAATTTGGTTTTTCAAGTGTGGGAAATTGAAATTGAATTTCACATTCGTCTTGTGTTATCTCATCTTCGACTTGTCACATAATATTGCTAACAACGACAAGAATTCTATTTATGCACGAAAGATACAATCACACGCTTGTTATAGATATAAACAACTCATGAAAAGTGGCAGACTTGATAGGAATAAACAATACACAACAATGAAACAATATAAAACAGCGATAATAAAACATCGACACGTCGTAACATATGCTGTAGAAACGATGTACCTTACAAGCAAAATAGGAAACCTAAAAGTATTCGGAAGAAATTTACAAGGAAAATTTATGGCCCGAAGAAAGTGAACGGAGCGGAGTATATGAGACACATGAATTTGGAAATATTGAACTTTCCATTTTTTTAATCAATAATATCATGTTGTTTTGTCTAAAAAGAGTATTCCCCAAATATTATTTAATAAAAACCAATAATAACTTGGGTAAAAAATGATTGAAGTTTCCCGCGTTTGCAACGCATTTCAAACGACGACTAAAGCGCTCCAAGCCCGCTTGACGTCTTCGAGTATGACTTTGTCATGTCATGAAAAACTGCTGGAAGAAACAAATCAGGTCTTTAAAAGCTTGTCATTGAAGTGTAGTATTATGAAAATTGAAACAGAGACTTGAAATTTATTTGGGTTTACCTCATCATGCATTTTATACTTCACAGTTACTTCAAAACTACTGTAAGTTACCAAATGTGCATATAACTTCAAAACAGATAAGAGCATAATCATTCATTTTACTTTGGGATGATTTTTGGCGTAAGTGAGAGTTATTCTTCAAAAATATTTACAAATTCATAGCCACTTTATTATTAAATATTTAAGAAAATGTATGCGTCATTCGATTCGCTGTCGAAAGACGCCCGTTTTGGTATATAATACACTTATCTTTATTCTTGATCCGGAAAATTCGATTTTATTGTAAAAACTTGGAAAATCAACTATTTTTTCCACACATTTTTGCCAATACCTCGGAAACGGGTAGGGCTATTGGAATGCGGTTTCCACTAGTCGATGCGGTTTTTTTGGTACTTATATAAGATGTCGCGGTTATCTTTATCTTATCGTTCGAAAAATCGGTTTCAGTGTTAAAAAATATGAAAAATTTACCAAAATCAAGCATTTTTTTTCATATTTTTGACGATATATCAGAAACAGTTAGAGCTAGCGGAACGCACGTCACCAGTCGATTCTTCGTCGAAATGCGCTTCAAATGGTACCATGGTTATCTTTATTCTTAGCTCGAAAATTCGATATTAGTGCAGAAACTTGGAAAATTTACAATTTTTTTCACACATTTTTGCCAATATCTCGGAAACGGTTAGTCACCTAGTACATGCTAGTATACTGGTACGACAAGTGTAAACAAATTTATAACGAATGTAATATTCATAATTGTAGTGTTATTCATTTATAAATTTATGTTTACCGGTGATATGGTAGTTACGTTTATTTATTTATTGCCCAACAGACCAAAGCCCACTAACAGGACCAGAAGAAATGACAAACTAAAAAGCATAAGTACATGTTGAGGGCATAAACTTAACCTAAATAAATATATGTTGCAATATAAACAAAAGTGATGGTAACAAATTAACAAAGTCATACAAATACACCCAATATTAAGAAAGAAACAAGATAATTGTTGACAATCACCCGGCTCTTGATTACCCAGCTTGGAAAGAGTATATACAGGCAGTCGTCTCAAAATGTTAGTCCTCGCGAACGGAGCCATAAGTGTGGATTCATATCCCGTACTCAACCTTCGCACAATGAACGACATACGCTCAAGTAAAAAGGGGCGTTCGATATGATTTCCCAGCAGATTTAAAAAAAAATTCCAGCAGATACCGTCCCTCTTGGCATAGAGTGTCTCGGCCCAAGTTCGGCTTGTGGGATGCCTATCTCTGGGTAAGTACCATCCAGTTTGTAAGAGAGGAATTTCAAAAATTTGCGGTGAATGCGATCAAGAGGTAGGAAATCCGATGCATATAAGGGATACCAAATAAGACAAGCATATTCTAATTTGCTCAAAACATAAGCAAAGTAGAGAGTCTTGCGTTGGTTATGCTTGTTATGTTCATAATCGACAATTTGTTCTTTGCCTTCCATTATAACAATGTTCACTCATTGTAATTAATTTGACCTGCTCTGCTAAAAAGAAATATGATTATTATTAAGTGGTGTGTTACGGTTCAGTAAGCATGAGGAAGTACGCTTAATGAACCGGAACGATTTGGTAGTATATACAGACGCACGACATTATGGTTAGAGCTGATAGTACATATGCTTTATTTTATGACGGTGTGTTGACTGTACGCAAAAAAGTGAAAGAAATGTAATTTTGTGATTATTTTATTTTCTCTATCTTTTCCATACATTGAGTCTTCTTTGATGCAATTTAAACAACTGTGGTCATATTTAAGTACGTTTTGATTACAAATACTTTAAACTACAGATTTGCATTTTCAGGAAAGAAATGAAAAGAAAACACAAATTATGTTTCCCAAATATATTATCTGCTATTTGAAATATTTACCACAATAATACGTTTATTTTTCGCACAATTATTTAAGCACAATTTCATGGGCGCATTATACACAACACGATACCTGTAACCATTTTCGGAATGATTTGTGTAACTCAAGGCGACATATCTGTATTATGACCGTGAAACTTGTACTTCCATACGAGCTAAACTATGCTCTATTATGTGTATTGTTGAGTATGCAAAAATACCTTCCTTTAAATCCTCTCTTAGTTGTGTGTCTCACTAGGTGTGCAGCTATAAAAGAGGATTTTGTGAGTATCTATCTTTACGTTCTCAGCCTAACCGAACAATACTTACGACAATCATACCAAAGAAATTTTCTTCATAAAATAACAAAACCAGATACCAATAACCTTAACATTTTGGAACGGCTGACAAAATTAATTAATAATCACAATATTAATATTAACAGGGAAATGTTGATTTGCATTGATACAGTTCTAATGGTCGTTTTGCTTCATTTACGTTATTATTAAACTTGCTCAATTCGCTCGCCCAACTATTAAACTACTACAATAGTAACAGTTCCATTGTTGTAGATGCTATAAGTAGATTCTATTATAATTCCCTCTCTCTCTCACCGTATTACAATTGGCATTGTATAATAGAAACGTATAGAATGGGATTACTTAGCGACCATTGCCACTATTATAAAATGAATTCCAAAGGGCGAAAATTATGTGTAATTTGGGATGAAATTGTCGTTATTGAGTGGCCTAAATGGTAGTTAGTAATCTTGGGTGTATTTAAGCACTCAGGTGGAATTAAGTTCAAAAGTATTAAATAGGGTAAGGTTATTTTATTAAAACACAATGTGTAATGCAATTTGCGTAAATAGGTAAACAGTGACGGTTCTGGACCACTTAAAACCAATTTCGCTGATCAATTTCTGCATACAATAAAAAGTCAAATAACATATTTTGAGGGAAAATCAGATACAGATACGTTTCTTATTTTAAAGCAAGTTCTAACACGAATTTATATCGATAGGCATACTCATTATTAGTAAATCATTATTATTACAATTTAACCCAACTGAATATTCAATGATTTAAACGACACACTAGTGTCAAAATGACTTCACATTTCCTAATGCGCAAAACCTCAAGTATGCTTTCAGAGGCTTAACAGGCGTGCGAAAAGGGTACCTACCACGCACAGAGAGACAGAAACATCAGAATGGCGATATTTCATCCCACACTCACGGTCGACGGCACCAGGACCTAACGCGTCACACTTGCGTCCTTAATTATTTAACGCAAGGGTTCTAGTGGGAACAAATAACACACGCACGTCTGCATTTTATCCACAGATGTATCCAATTTGCTTTTCCCATTAATTTATTTACGAGTCGGGATCCTTTGACTCCTTTGAAGGTTGTGGGGTAGAACAAGGCAAATCGACTGACGCTGTAAATAACAAACTATACACCTGCTAACTTCGTTATTATTTTAGCTATGAAATTGGTTAAATTAGTAAGTTAGTAGCATTTATTTGTCTGATTGGGATTGTGAATATGGATAAACATTTAAATACAGTAGGACCCCCATATTCGCTGACTCCGTATTCGGGGTTTTACTTATTCGCGGTTAGATAGTGCGCCAGATTATAAAATTCTCGCTAAACATGTTGAAACGTGCTTGAGCTGACTTTAGGTTTGTTACTTCTATCTTTATGTTGATATAAAATTAAGGTATTACAATATAATTGACTAATGTTTAAAACATCAGATTCTCCGTAAAGAAATTCTGTTGGATAATAATAGTGTCTTCAATACGTCAGTTTAAGGAATCTTTAATGTATTTGTGACAAAGGAAGAAGCACACCTTTTCTTACTCCACCCCATGCAAGGTTGGAGTAAGATATTATCGACTCTATTAAACCATGGTAAATAATTTTCAGTTCCGTGATATCAAGAATTCTTGAAGCTTGCTTAAAGAAATATAAAATCTTAATCCTCTGACACAGTAGGCAAATATGTAAGTCCCATCTTAAAAAGCTATCTATAAAAATACCTAGATATTTGATCGAGGTTGCGGAAAAAACTAAGAGGTTAGTATTGTTTATTTTTATATTATCACAGTCAGGTAAATTTGTTTTATATGAACTGGAGGCAACAAATTTTGTTTTTTCTAAGTTCATTGTGAGGAGATGTTTGTCAAATCATTTTTTAACGATATGTAAGTCATATCCCTTAGAGTCAATATCCCTTAGAGTCTCTCAAAATTTCACTTTTGTGGAACCATACTGTATCATTTGCAAATGATGTAATTTTGCTCTTCATAGGTAGTTTAAGTAAATCATTAAGGAATAAGCTGAAAAGTATTGGCGCGAGCACTGTGCCTTGTGGTAGTCCATAGGAAACATCCATAGGGTTGCTAAGATGTTCATTTATTTGAACATTTTGATATCTGTCCTCTATATACGATTGCATTAGATCGTAAGCTATGCCGCGAAATCCTATGTTCCATAGATTTTTTTTTTAGCAATATGTCATGACTGACAGTGTCGACTGCCTTAGCTAGATCTATAAAAACAGACAAAGTAGGCATCTTGGTGTCGATGGCCTCATACATTATATACTCTAAAACGCATACAATAGGCGTACGTCAAAAAGGTGCTGTGCAATTAGTATTCTTCACTAAATGGCATATGGCATTTTGGGTTGAAACCAAATTGATTTCGCGATATTATATCGAATTTATCAATAAAAAGATTCATTCTTCTTTTAAGAGCCTTTTCTCCACATTTTTTGAGATATTTGAGGTCAGTGAAATTGGACGATAATTGCGTACGCCTAGGACGTTTCAAGCTTTGTGTAATGGCTTTATTACTGCTACTTTAAGTTGGGATGGAAATACACCACTTGAAAGTATTACATTTATCAGACGAGCTATAGGTTTACGAATATGACTCATCAGATCTTTTAAAACTTCGGATTTTATATTGTCTATACCAGGAGTTTTATTATTTTGTAATGACAAAATATGAGTTTTTAACTCTTCTTCTGTGGTCGGTACTAGAGAAATGATATTTGAGATTTTTGCGTTGAAAAAATTTAATTCAATTTCGCTTGCCATTCTTTGGCCTACAGTAGAATAATGTGTATTAAATATGTTCGCAATTTCTCTGGGATGTGATACCGTTTCGTTGTCGATATTTTTTATTTTTTATATTTGATTGTGTTTTCGTTTTTATTTGCAATATCGTTAACTGTGCCCCATAACCCTCTATTATAATTACTCTGATTCTGTATAAATGATTCTAAATAAATAGTTACCAAACTTCATAAAATAATATTTTAGAAAAAAGAGAATTGTTTTCGGTTACATGGTGAGTGTAACAATACTTAACATTTTTATTACTAATTTTTCTGTTGTATACATCTAGCCATGTGCTACATAATTAAATTAATTTATGATTATTCGATGATCAACATTATTTTGTTATGATAACCTCGTATATCAATCGCTAAAGTAATCGTGTCAATTTACCATGCGTGCTCTTAATTCATCCATCATCCATATAACATCAAGATGTGTATCAAGGTTGCGTGCTTGCCTTTAGCTTTTTTTGCGTTTCCGAACAAAAGGATACAATAAATAAATTCTCCACCAATCAGCCAAAGTAAACACAGCAATAAGGAATCAATTGGGAAAATATTGCAAGTACATATTACCCATCAATAACTCAACGGAGCGGAGTATTTGCAAGAAAAATGAAACGGCATAAAAAGAGAACGGGCCATCTTCACATCAATATGAAATGGATCGGAAAGAAGAACAAATGAAGCGAGCAAATTCGGGTAACGCCACGGCGCCAGCCTTAGCAACAACAAGGAGCGAAAGGCATTCTTTTGTTTTACTCCTGTAATTCGTCTCATTCACCCAACCCAGGCAATGTGCACTTCCGTTGAAAGCAATCAGCAATCAAAAATTAAGTTTCCGCCAATGGACGTTCATCTAGCTTCTATACAAAACCCCCAGCGCCATCTCTATTCAAATTAGTGAATTAAATTTGACTTTTCTCAATCGATATATATTATGTTTTTTTTCCTGTGATGTTTTGTGTTCACTTAGAAAACGTAAGTTCTGGACGAATAATTTCAAGAGATCTTTCGAATTTGCTCGAATCTATAATTTAGATGCGAAATTATGTAGCATATATAAATCTTGCGCAATCTTTGGCTTAATTTTGTCGTACTAATAGGAAAAGTCTATGTTTTTATCAGATATCTGGTAATATAGCAACTTTTTACCTTTAATTTCTTGTGCGGTTTCTACTGGTATCTGTCCAGCTTCGAGACCTTGGTCCGGAATCAGCCTGAGTGTAACATTCAGCGGCTGAGAACTCGTGGGACCGTGTAGGGTGATTAGAACCGCCGTGGTCTTTCCGGGAACCGCTAGTTCCGGGGCGACGACTGAAAATCCCCTGAAACACAGCAAAACAATCAAATTAACTATTGCGGCTTTAAGCGCCTAAGTCTAGGAGGATTATGCGCAGCACGTGCACTTTTATATACACGCGAAAGTTTTACATTTAAATAATTTATAAAGTTGAACTAACAATAAATGTTACTATGTAAAGATTATATATAACAAAAACAAAGAAAAAGTAAAGATATTTTTCTGCGCTTTGATTTACTTTCTCAAATTGTTTCTTTATTGACATAATATCGTCAATTTGTTTTGGTTTGATTGGTACGTGACTTTTCTCTTATTAAATGACTAAGTTTGCTAGAAAATTGAAAAATATCGACGATATTTTCTGTTTATTGTTGATTGTGTTTCGTAAACAAGGCGAATATTTGATTGGGTGTGTGACTGTTTCGACTTATAGGAGATATTGCCTCGGTTATTGGAGAGATATATCAATACATATTTTAATTAAATTCTCACGGCAGAGTATGTATCGCACGTGATACGAACTTTCTGTATTTTTTGATGTATATCGATTCGTAGGCGTCTAGTTAGCGCGTCGAGGTTACTGATTTTATCAATTTTAAATGATCTACATTTATATTATATCCGGCTTGTTGAATATGTACGGGAACACTAGCCATATCTGCTCTTCCGTATCAATAATGAGCGATGTGCTCTTTATACCTGGTTTGATTTGCGCTACTTTGCAGGCATAGTTAGCTATATATCCTCACCACACGCTGAAAATTTCAACTGTGCACACCCTCTGGTTCGGTCTCTGCGCTCCTCCAAAATTCCTCGATTGCACTTCAAATTTCCTATGTTGTCGCCCAACTTTAAATTTCTTGCGACACTTGTGCACAGCAGAATCGCGTGAAACTTTGCAGGCATAGTTAGCCATATATGCTCAGCACACGCTGAAAATTTCAACTGTCCACACCCTCTGGTTCGGTCTCTACGCTCCTCCAAAATTCCTCGATTGCACTTCAAATTTCCTGTATTGTCGCTCAACTTAAAATTTCTTGCGACACTTGTGCACAGCAGAATCGCGTGAAACTTTGCAGGCATAGTTAGCCGTATATGCTCAGCACACGCTGAAAATTTCAACTGTCCACACCCTCTGGTTCGGTCTCTACGCTCCTCCAAAATTCCTCGATTGCACTTCAAATTTCCTGTATTGTCGCTCAACTTTAAATTTCTTGGGACTCTTGTGCACAGCAGAATCGCGTGAAACTTTGCAGGCATAGTTAGCCATATATGCTCAGCACACGCTGAAAGTTTCAACTGACCACACCCTCTGGTTCGGTCTCTACGCTCCTCCAAAATTCCTCGATTGTACTTCAAATTTCCTATGTTGTCGCCCAACTTTAAATTTTTTGCGACACTTGTGGACAGCAGAATCGCGTGAAACTTTGAGTTTATCTTTTAGGGTTCATAGAAAATTTAAAATGTCTTTTTGTCGCGGGGGCTATCGGAGCGTTGCGGAATTTTTCAGGTGTTGTTTATATTGGACTTTCTTAAATGCGCGATCAACATGGAACATGGAACATGGAATTTACAAAGTTACACGTGGTGTAAAGGTTGATATCGGTCAAACGAAAAGGGCAATTGTAGGTATAAAGATCATATCGCTCATTATAAGTACGGAAGGGCAGAAATGTCTAATGCTCCTGAATGTATCCAACAAACCGGACATAGTGTCACGGTAGATACGATGTTGAAATTGATGTAAACAGTAACGTCTTGGCGTGAAGTAGATTGGTGCGAAAATAGATTGCTCATCACTGCACTGGCAAGGGTGGTTGTTGTATTATGTTTCTGTTTCCTATGATAATGTTTTTTTGGCATTTATCGCCCAGTGCCTCTTGTTGAGTACACAATAGATTGTAAAATCTTTTTTAAAATTATTCAATCCAACAGAATCTACATATTTGCAGAATTCTGTGTAACATCTGTGCACCCCTGCAATTAATACCGCTACACACTTGGGCAAATACAATTTCCAAAAGAACTGAGTGTACACAATTAGGGGTTGTAGTAAGCAAATATTTTGAATGCTATCCGTAGGTAGGCAATTATTGTATGCGAAAACCGTACCCCGCTTTGACTGTAATATCAACCTACGATATTCAATAAACAATTACACCGAATGGAGAGCAATGACTACCTCGGCGGCCCCATTATACATGATTCAGAGCGCTTGTCGACGGGGAATAGCGTCTGAAACCCCAGATATATATAGATCCAGCCCTGCATACCCCAACCAAGTACTCAATCCACCCAAACAGGCCCCTTACCTAATCACATATCGATTCGGTGCGGTTAACTTGTGTAAACCATCAGACCTGATCGTAAGTGAATTACTAGACGGTGGTGGTGGTGCCACCCACTTTCAAGCGTATAGAGTGTGAGTCATGTTTTTCTAATCTACTAAATGGAACATCTATCCACCATCATGTCGGTACGGATCCCGCGTTCGCGGAGCCTCCTCCATTGACGAGTAGTTACGATCCTTTTGTTTTCCGGGCGCTTTATTCCACTCAAGGTTCCTTCCGCCTGCTTGCCCGACGTTTATCGCGAATTACCTAGCGGCATCAATCGTGAATTGAAAGTGCATCGGGACTGGGTCGTTACTGAGGCGCTGGGAGGGGCTTCAGGTAGATTGGAAGATAAATTACCAAGGAATTTTGTTCGATTCGTGTATATCGGGCAGTATGTTGCTTGTTTTGACGCTATCAGTATTGGTTCTTAAAAAATTGGACTGGAAATAGATGGGTATATATATATATATAGTGGATGCAGGAAATCTATTTCATCCGAGCCAGAATGTTTTTAAATGAAATGAGATTGGATGTGGTGAAGTATTAAATATTGTATAATAATATGTGAGTAGGGTAAATCAAGGAAAGAAGATTTCTGCCAATAGCCGGCACATACGTTCAAAAAATGAAGTATATAAAAAAATATATAAATAAAAATATAAGAGATATATTTATTTATATATTTTTTTTAAATATATTTTTTATATACTTCATTTTTTGAAAGTAGGCAACTAGTTGTAGGTTAACGCGTCGTCAGTGTAGATCTATGGCCAGTGTAATTACGCCACTATTATTAATTAATTATCTATGGCTGGGACGTTTCAAGTTTTTACCTTTTCCTAAAATGTGTAACAGTTTAAAATTTTGATTGACCTTATGGGTTGATTCTATACAAACGCTTGCAAAATGGTTGAAAAAAAGGATTCCACTTTTACAAATCATTGTATAGAATCAAACCATAAGTTCAACCAACATTTTAAACTGTTACACATTTTAGAAAAATTGATCTATTAGAAAATTTAGAAATTAACAGATACCATAAGTTGGGATTAGTTCTAAATGATCAACTGGATTTAAACAACCCTTCTAAATTTAAAATTGTAAACCACCACTCTCCCCCGCTCGACTACCTGGGTATATATATTTTAGCTTGTACGCTGTAATATTCATATTTCATCCACTTGATGAAGCAATAGTATGGTGAAACAAATTTGTAGTGGCATACAAATAAATAATTGAAACTTATATCTTCAGTTTTTTTCTTAAAGTTACTAAAATTATATTCTGGGTGACATT
Source organism: Osmoderma eremita (assembly GCA_031763485.1). Classification (NCBI taxonomy): domain Eukaryota; kingdom Metazoa; phylum Arthropoda; class Insecta; order Coleoptera; family Scarabaeidae; genus Osmoderma; species Osmoderma eremita. Next base: position 2,770 of record JARFOC010069042.1, on the reverse strand, counting down.
GCTAATGCATTCGACACGTTGGTTCATGCCATTTCAGTTAGTAGCTAACTTTGTTGGGACCCAAGAGGTGGCAAATGCTTGGTTAATTACGAAAGAGATTGCCTATCCCTTCTGGCACAAATTCCTCAATTTATGATAAGTTTCTAGTTCTAGTGAACTCCCAACTTATGACAATTACACGGATTTACACAGATTTTAGTAAGGCCAGTGGAATTCGTCGACTCCAAGTTGTGACCACAGAATCTCGAGGGCGCTCAAGAAGGCCATATACAGTTTACCACCATTCGACGATGCAATAACATCGTAGTACCGTAGAATAGTAATGGATTGCCGTGGTGACGATGACGGGAATTTTGGATGGTTGCGAGAGTAACGGGGAAAAATGAAATAAACAAATGGAAAAGTAGAAAAGTCAGATAAAGTTAATTTCGTGAGCAGAAATAAAGAGAAATAGTAAGAAAAAGAGTGATAAGAAGGAGTGAGGTGAAAGAAGTATTGGAAAGAGAAAAAGAAGGGACGAGGCTGCAGAGAAGAGAGAAGTGGGTGGAACACATAATCACACATACACAAGTTATATTTTATAAGGTATTTGATATTATTTCATTCGTTAAATCATATGTGCGTATTATTGGTAAAGTAACATTTCAAAATTATATTTTCAAACACATCTTTCGAATTCTCGATATAATTTAGATAAATTACAATTTTTGATTAAGTCACTAAAATATTAACTTAACAATTGTCAATTATCAACCTTTCAGAAACTGCCAGGCTCGTGTCAATTTGACATGTGCAACAGAACCTAAGTTTGTAAATATTATTATTATTTAAAATTCATTGCTAAAGTTTTTTATTAGCATTTTGAAACATAGCAATATATCCCGGTTGGCAAATTCCATGATGCATAAGATGTGTCATAGATATAATTCTCTACATGTCAGTGTAGCTGGGTTGTGATTAGATACTATGTGTTGGGAAACTCAATAAATAATTATTAATATTGTTAATAACTAATTAGTTACATTTTAACTATGTGAGTGAGTTGTAATTTGTTAATTAATTATCATAATGTTAAGGCGTCAATTGCGTTAACTTCTAACGGCTAATAACGCGCTAATTCTTAAATTCGATTATCTCTTTCGTTTGGCCAATCCAATTAGTGTGTTCCAGCCAAAGAAAAAACACCACACCTGATCCGTCTAGATCGTGTGCATAATACAGAATGAATAAACGCTTAGGAGTAGCCACAATCACTCCGCCTCAGTGATATATGAGAAAAGATCGTCACTGGAGCTATCGCCTAATGCCTAATGTCGTTAATCACTCCGTGATAAAATTAACTCAATAACACAACTGCATTTAGCGTCAGAATAGGGGATATCCATCATATTAGGAGCAGATGAAGCCCCAGCATAATTAGCACTTTTTCTTGATGTCGAAAACCTTTGGAAGCTAGCACGAGAATTTCTTTTCCTTGACAGGTTAAAATTATTAACAATAATTAGATTTTTTGATATTTCTTTACTCAGTTTTTCCTCCTTATACATCTCAATTTCGCCGGTTCTATAAACAACAAACTAATTGAATTTCAACGACACGATTTGCCTCAATAGACCACAGATCCAATCCTCGTCGATCTCGCTCGCGACAGGCACATGTTTGTCAATTAGTAGAAAAGCGGAAATTTATGGCTTGTATCACGTCGTCCGTAGGACACGTCACAACGATAAAACATCCGAATATCAGCGGCGGTCACAGTGAAATGGGGCATAGTGCAGTGAGCATGTCGCGCGTCGCTAATGCGCCCATTTAAAGTTTGAATTAATTAAGGGTCGACGCTGAGGCGACGCTGATGTATGTGGCGTACACAATCTAGGGGATTTCCTATTCGGAGTTGTACGCCGACAGTTGCTGGCGGCGTTTTTGCTTTGTCCTTGGAAACGTCACTAGATTTTGTCAGTCGTAGATATAGTTTATTATATACACACCAGATGCTTGGGCAACGATAGCGAAAATGACAAAAAATCAAGACGCTTAGCGAACATATCGTGAGATAAAACAAAAATATCGGAATAAAATAGCCGAAACAAAACAAAAGGATACTTTAACATTTATAGAGAAATCAGAGAACAAAGTTAAAGCTATAGGGTCAATCATCAATAAAGAAACAAAGCCTACACCCTCAGATCCAGAAAACGAAACTTTACCCCTGGCGGCAGATGACTTAAACAACTATTTCTGTACGATTGGTAAACAGATAGTTGATGATATTGATAGTCCACATTCATCAAATGATTTTTTACAAAATATGAAACTGAACCCCAAGCACTCGCTTTTTTTGCTCCTGTAACTCCGGGCGAGATTCAGAGGATTATTAATCAATTAAAAAACAAGCATAGTAAAGACATATACGAAATATCCACATACCTGTTAAAACAATTGGACAAGGAGATTAGTGAGCCGCTCACAAATATCTTTAATAAATGCTTGGATCAGGGAGTGTTTCCAGATGTATTGAAAGTGGGGAAGAGCACCCCTATATATAAAAAAGGAGATAAAGCACAATGCGAAAACTATCGTCCCATTAGCGTTTTGCCTGCCATATCCAAGATACTTTAACATGTGATCGCGTCCAGGTTAGTTGGTTATTTTGAAACAAACAATTACTTCTCGCCTAAACAACACGGCTTCAGAAAAAACCATTCAACAACAACTGGAATATATGATGCGGTATCAAAAATTTACAATGCTTTCGATCACGGCGAATACT
>JARFOC010069032.1:0-16512 GCA_031763485.1 Osmoderma eremita | reverse complement strand
TATAAATATACAGGCTCTCCGTGGAAGAACGGAACACCGTTAATCGGCAAGAATCAAGATTTTTTCTACAGAGTCTCTGAGACATATCAGCTTTTGATCGAAGATATAAATCAATCCCGAACGCGATTTAAAAATTTTGGTTTTAACACCTCTACTGTTGAAGATATAAACAAAGTTGTCGCCCTTCCATCAAAAGTTGACATGTCTCAGTGATTTTGTAAAAGTCTTTCCAAGGTTTTTCCAGGGTATTTCATTTTCCCAATTTCATTTTGTTACGAAACCAATAAAGATTGCAAGGACTGCGGGACAGTATAGTGTGTTTACTCAATCAAAACTATTTAAAAGAAACAATTACAATCCATTTAAAAACCACATTGTCTGATGACAACTGTTTCAAGTTGCGTATTTCCAATAATTCTAGATTAATTTGCTTGAAGTGAAGTAAACTTTGGAGAATCGCTGTATAGCGTTATACAAGATTTGTATGGAATTCCTGGACAAAATGTGTATGGTAAACCAAAGGTAATGGATTATATGCAGTGTTAAAACAAATATTTACCGGCATCTCCATTTAGTACTTTGAACATTCTCTTTCTCGAATAAGCGGCATCTTATCTCCCTGCGATCGGTAAAAGATGTTCGCGAATCTGAAAGAAAACGAACCCCTATTCAACGTTAAACATTTGCTAATGAGACACGGCCGCGCTTTTAATTATCCGACTAATCCCATAGACTGCCGGACAGTGGACACACGTACCGACTGCGTCGTTTATCGCGCCTTAGAAGGGCAAATTATCGGTCTGTGGGCCGGCGGTGGCGGCTTCGGCAAGCGGACTCTGAGCGGTTGCCCGTTGTTTGTGTGCCGTGCCGTTTGTGGGAGCGTTTCTATCGCGTCTTTCGGCCGCTCGCGTACGAAAGGGCGGCATAAATCACGTGACGCGGACATTAATTAGGACGGAGACACGGCGTAATATGTAGATGCACGCTTAGATTAATGTTATAGAGCAGGATTATTATTTAACATTTTTTCGCGAGTTCTACCGCCATATACAGCGCGTTCAACGTGCCGTTTCAAGTATTTTCTTCTATTTTGAACTTGTTGGCTGCATTGTATGTAGTGCACAACGTGGATCGTAAACATTGAACTTGTACTTTGATCACTTGTTTTTAATAATTGAATTACTTCTGGCTTTACTTGGTGAAGGTCCATTACCAATATCCAATAAACTTTTAGATCTCCTTCACAAATTTATTATACAATAACAATTGTTTCGCCACACAGTGGCTTCGTCAGACAAAACTAAAAACTAATACAATACAACTTTGTCGTTTTTTTGTCAATATTGAAATATGTCAAATTTGTCAAAATTATTATGTAAATTACAATTAGTCAAAATTAATAGAACAAACAATTACTAAAGATTTATAAATCAAAACGTAATTAAACGTGAAATTCTAATGGATCATTAAGTAATGAATTTGAATTTTTAAGTTTGTTAATTTCCAAATGTTCTAACAAGTCCAATTTAGCAATTTTGTTTTCTACATGCAAAATTTTGAAATCACAATTAAAAATATGGTTTTCTTCTGCTACATGGTTAGCGAAAGTCGAATCCTGCTTTTTATTTCTGTAAAGAGTATAATGTTCGGAAATTCTTTCGAATGAAATATGCTGAAAATATATCTATTTATCTACATTTCATCAATTCACACAGTGCGCAATTCCATTCTTTAACTGAGGAGCATTCATTCAAAAGCCAACAAACAATATGATTTCAAACTGAAAGTTCTGACCTGAACCGATTGCAATGCACGGTTTGTGTTACTTAGTGGTCTGGTTTCCCGGTAAATAGATTACGAGATATACTAAATTAAACAAAAGTGTCCAGTTTCATACACACACTCATGTCAGGCTTCAGGCAAACAAATGTCTACAAAATCATTGCGTGAAAATTGGATTTACTGATACAAGTCCGTTGATAATAACTTTGATAAAGTTTATTGCAAATATCATACATGGAGTAAGATCTATCTGCGGCTAGAAAAACTATTCTGAAACTGTCTCTCAAAAATCCAATTTATTTGATTTGATACTTCGCAAACTCGTTGAGAATGTGAAGAAGACTGGGAAATTGATGCGCATCTACAATTGTACCAGAGTCTTTGCTGAGGAGAATGAAGCAGCTAGGATCTGAAACTGCCTCGATAAAGATGATGTTCAGCAGATATTTATTTCTTTTTGTTAATTTGGTTCTCCGTTTTTGTGTTTCCCTTTTTTATGGAAATTAAACATTTCCTGGATTATTACTTCAAAAGTTTCATTCAAAATTATACAAGTCCGTGCAAAAATCAACAAGTTCAATAAGAAGTTCAGTTTTTTTTTACTATATAAAGCAACATAAAATGCCAAGTCAACAATCTTTGTTTTTTCCTCTGATTTTTCATAAAATTTACTTCCTGCAGAACGTATATAAAGACACTAATAAAGAATGCTTGTTTTTGAAAATATCAGAAAATAGTCTTATATAGTTTTGTTTGTTTCCATGTCGAAGCAGTGATTTTCTTCGAAGAATTCGACCACCCAAACATTATTTTATTAGATAACGCCATGGTATTGACGCCTATTGCCCTCTACAGATCTTGCTTTAGCTGGGTCGATCTTCGTGTCCGATATACTAGCCTACCCTCTCTCTTACCTTTTTTGAACACTCCGGTTCAGGTTTGATCGTCACAATGATTGTTTCTGGTGTTTTATGTAATAATCTCTGGATGTCGCCCAAGATCTAGGAAGGACCATAAGTTTAATAAGTTCATACTCGGGTGATTAGAATGAATGAACTACAACTACTTTTAAGGTTACTTTTACTTTAATCTAAAGGTTAAGTGAGAGGCACATTCCTAAAGTGGATTGAATCCTATATGGCGGACCGTCAGGTATGTGTAAGAGTAGGTAGAAGGCGATCGGCGTACTGCGGTGTGGACTTGGACGTGGCACAGGGATCGGTGTTGGGCCCTCTCATATTCTCGCTGTTTGTCAACGACTTGCCCTCGCATATAAGTGACAGGAAGGTGCTGCTTTTACGGATGATACCACCATTGCTGTGGAAAGAACCACAACGCTGAGTTGGAAAGCAAGCTGAGGAGGGCCAGCACCAAATTCTCAGAATGGTGCAGGAAGAGTCGGTTAGTTTTGAACGGATCGAAATCGGTCAGCATACAGCTATTTAAAAGAAGGAAAATACCTGACATTTTAATTAAGGTGAGTGGGGTTCCCTTGGAGCTCTCTGATGCTGCTAAATATCTAGGTACATATATCGACGCGAATATGAGTTGGCAAACACACATTAATTATATTTGCAGGTAGTTAAATAGCTCTTTCTATGCAATACTACAGTTGAAAGCTAATATTGATCAGGGAGCCCTACTGAGCGTCTACTACGCCTTGGCATACTTTATAATGAGCTACAATATTATTGCTTGGGGAAATGCAACCACCAAACAACGAGTTTTTGTTCTTCAGAATCAAATATTGAGGTTAATTGTACAATGTACAATTAAAATAGCTTTAAATAAACTGAAGGCCTTTTTGGCAGGGGAATCATGTTATTCAACTCAGGAATTCCTAAACTATAACATTTAGTCCTGATTATATGTAATTGTTGGTCGGTTTATGTTTGTATGCGAACATTGACCTGTACTTTATTTACCTTTTCGTATAGTGGGGTTTGCTTTATGTGCCTTTGTAGTTTTACTGTATGTTGTCTTGACGTGTCCAATACTACGTATGGTCGACTGGAATAAATACAATTTTTATTATTATTATTAAGATATAGTAGTATCTATCTCTATTTTTTATTTTATCTTAGTTTAGCGTTACTGTTGGGAAAATACGTATTCAGTTTGTATATCTATGCGGTGTGAAGCATTTTAAGTTTTGTTAGGTGTCAGTGACGTGCCGTAGTTGCTAAGACGAGTGTATATGTATCTACGAATTTCTAAATAAAATCGATCAATCGAAAACTTATTGCATTTTACATTACTCGCACAAGTATTTATTTTTCTCCACTAATCAAGGCATTATAGTAATCTTACTACTGGACATGTCCTTTGTTACTCGTATGACATTGACATGCGTACATACATTTATAAATTCCACTATGCACGAACATGTGAGGACATGCATGTTGTGTTCCGCCATCTCTGTTTGTAAGCGTGTCTGTCTATCGGATCTTATCTGCCTACACTGTTGCATCCTGTAGCTGTATCGATGGCAGCAGGGTTTACGGTTGATTGGAGTGGGATGGATTTTTATTCATCAGTTCGTTTTATGTGCATGTAAATGCGATCTTCGTATACGTGCAGCAGAATTTATTCATGATTTTTATTTGTAGATATGTATAATGTAGAATCGCAGATACATATGTGATTTTAGTAATCCATAAAACAAATTTTATTACATCATTTTCAATTAGTAATGATAAATGGATATGCACAAGTATGTATGCGTTGATAACAAGTATGTTTGCTTTAATAAAAGAAACTCGGTTTCAATTTACGTAGACATTATTACTGTGTAAGGCTGACGTAATCCAAACACAAGCAATCCTCGAACTTTATAATAAAACAATTTTTCCATTACAAGGAATAATGCATCGGTATTTTCGCAATACAGGACTATCCGATCGACCAATAACGCAGCAGTTATGAGCAAATTTTTCGCTAGATAGCGAAACCGCCAATAATCGTGGACTACGTCTAGTTAAGAAAAAGAAGAACGCGACCGAGAAAGGCGGCTTGAAGACAGGAACGAAGATCGAACGGAGAAAGAGATGATGAAGAAGAAGGAGAAGAGTGACCGACCGACGGTGCATGGAAAATAATCTGCCCGCAGTGAAAAATTAACTTTCAATCATAATCGGTACGCATACGATTTCCAGTAAATCTTCGATTAGTTTGATTAGGGTAATCAGTGGGGCCCGCAGCCGCCTAGATGTTCATACCTTGTGTAATTGAGGATGCCTTCACGCGCTCATGTCTTCCCGCGGGCCGCACTGACATAGCATCAACTTATTGCACGACGATCAACGCTTCACGTCTCTTCCTATGCTCTTCCTCCCTCTGATTTGTACTAAGTTTCTATTATATACAAGGTATTCCAAAATAATCGGTTATACGCTATTTTGAAAACCCTTAAACGAAAGGTATCCCAAACTACATTAATACTTTGCCTTGAACATTGCCTTGAAAATTACGGCCAACTTACTCAACTTAAAGAGAAAATTTTATTACTTCTCCTTATTGGACTTTTATAATAATATATTTATCTTGCCAAAGAAAAATATCCCCAGCTACAGAGTCATGCTGTGCTGCAGCTATTTTCAAGGTTGGTGCGCACAAACAATACAGCTATAACGAAAATATCTCATGAGGCCTTGACAACCTACTGAGAATTGCAAGTTTGTACTTCTATCGAATCTAATTTCGCAGCATTAATATCTCAAAATAAATGTGAAACATCTCACTAATTTTATCTTGCTGTCTCGTCTTTTACTTCTATAATAAAAGTCGTAAAATTTAAATGACTAAAACATCTTAACTTTATATTCTACCTTTTTTACCATCGTTAGTATTGGTATATTTTATGTGTGGTACAAAGCTATTTATCTTCTCCAAGGTGACTCAGGGAAGCTCAATGATTGGAGACTCCTGGTTTAAACGGTATATCATGCAACTAAACGCCTTAAGTGACGATTAGGCTGTGACTTGAGGGTTTTGCTTCCTTCCACTACACATGTTTCGTATTATGTGATTAAATTTGAGTTGGTTGAAGTAAATTACTTAAGTGCCAGTTACGCATATAATTGCAACGCATATAATATTGCATCTAAATAAAATATGAGGGGGTTTATACATACTAAATTTAATTTAACGTTTAGCGTAAACTAACTAAAGTTCGCCTATATTTCAATTGAACATTAAATGAATTGGTGGATCATGTGCACTTCTAATCGTTGTTTGACACTTCTACGACTGTTTTACGAGCAACATAACCAAAAATACAGCTAAAAAGATTGACTTTTCCAATTGATAGAAAAGAAAAGTGATTGTGGATTATTAATAAATAAAATTTAAAAAAATATTGGGTACACAAATATTAATTTTATATACAACTTCAATTCATTCCATCTATCTGAAATTTAAAGTTAAGAAACATGAAGGGTTTCGTCGTTTTACACTAAGACCAATAAATATTAAAACAGACGAAAATATGGACCTTTTGGATTATTAGTAAGGTTTATGGCAAAAATACCAAACAACTCCTTAAGTATAGTAGACTGTCACCTAATTGTAAGCTGGTTAATAAATAATAATAATAATAAAGATAAAACAAGAAATTTCTGGTATGAACGCACTTATGTTAATCTGCGCTTTCAATTATTAATGTTAATTCAAGTTTAACCATATGCATAAATCCACGGAACGGACACGCGAAAAAAAAATTCCATTTAAATATACAGGCATAATCTCAGCAAAATCAACGATGGAAAAACTTCTCAAAACATCAGCAAAAAGAGATATGATCTACATTGTTATTTTTGAACAACAAGGAATATTAGTAACTAACCTGATGAAATCAACATTCAATGTTACAAGAAAAACCAAAGAACCAGAATATACAGTGAGGTCAGCGATTCTAAGATCACTATCCCTCTAGGGAAATACACCATAGTTGTACAAGCAGATGTGCACGCTATTTTGCATTATGCAACAGGAAGCAATAAGAGAGCCTACAAAAATAGGCGGATCTGTAAAAGAGAGGCTCAGAACCTGCTTTGGAAGTGACTAAAAACGGAATACAATGGGAGATATGGAATTGGGTCATAGAACAACACAAAGAATGCTGGAATAAGATAACCATGCGAGACTTTCATTACTGAGCCATCAATAAGGAAAAGCTAAACCAAACCAAATTTTAGCAAGAATCATCCTTGTTAATAACAGGTCTCCTAACGGGACATTGTGCACTAAAGGGACAGAGTTGAAACTGATAACCTAAACTGCAGAGTGTGTAAAAGTCAACAGACACACAGATCACATCCTATATGAGTACGAGGCATTAGATCCTAGAAAACTGACAACCTTTGCGAAGCCAAAAACCAACGCAGAGGACTATATCGATCAACGGACCAAGGACGTGCACAGATTAGTACAAGGTACAAAGATTTGGGAATGGCTGGTATAACGCATGTGTAGAAAGAAATGAGAGGTTAAATACAAAAAGCCAAAAGGTTGAAGTTTATCCGGCTACTTTAGTGAAACTGTTCCCAGAAAAAAGGACCAGAATAATATAGAAATTTAATTAACAATAAAAAAAATAGTTGATATAGATGAAGATGACATAATAAAGATTATCAAAGATCTTGATGATGAAGACATTGCCTCCTTTGAGATTGTGCAGAACTTTTCGTGATAATGTTACATGATTATGTATTTTCAAAAATGAGGTTTGGTGATAAATTGTTAATATATAATACAGTAGACAATGTCCTGGGAAAACAGAAAATGGAAAATTATAGTTTTTCAGTCAAAGATATTCATTAGTTATTCTGTGGGGGAATATGTGGTTAGCTTTAATTTAGTCGAGCTCCCAATATTATACAAATGAAGTTCTAACCATATTTTCCAATTCTCAATTTCATTCAATTGCACCTTTCCTCCACCGCTCATTCGTCGTCCAACCGTTGATAACAACGTGTCGAACCAAATAAAGGAACTACCTCGTTAACTTGCCAATTGGCGATTGGGTGCTGATAAAAATCTGCGACGTATTAAGCTCGAGGAGGATCCAGATGGTAAATGAACTTTTGTGTAACGAGTCCATACGCTCCGAAGCGGGTAAACGCAACGACGACAGGTCGCCGCATAGGCAGAGTTCGTTGCAGCTAACTGCCGTTAATCACTGCGGATAGAAGCGCTGAAACAATATATAAGGACTCTTCGAATACATTGATTTTGTATCTGTTTAAATGAAGCTACGACGGGGAGAGATATGTGTCCTACAGGATGGTTTAAATTATAATTGATGTAAATCTCATAGGGTTAATTTTGGCTAGAATCTTTCATCATACGCGAAATCCTGGATGGATGCAAACACCTGTTCCCATTTTGATTTGATCGCGAAGTATAGATAGAGCAAAAATGACTGATATGTGCCGCTACATACCAAAGGGGCCATTGCCGCACAACATTTGTAGTGATCATTACTAAATTCCTTGGCGTACATCAAAAATTGATGTCATCCCTGGCATGTTTTCAGATTGCATTCATTGTAATTAATTTGACATTGTAAAGTATTGTCAGTAAATTCTATTTTAAGACAGTCAGTTTCCCACTACAAAATAATTGATGAACACATTTATCACTTATTTTGATTTTTTTCCGTATAAGACATATATAACCCGCTTTAACAATAGAGGAAATTTCTTTGAAATAAAAATTGATATTCAACGCATTTTTGACAGAGAAAGGAATTATGTATTGGATTTGGAATATATTTTTTTGAAACAATTTTATCAAAGCTGGAACTTCAGACATAGATAATTTTTCCTCGCATTGTACAAAACATTAATAATGAAATCGTTGACACTTTTCATCGTTACTTAACGACTTCTTATGATTTAATGAATTTAATATTCTACAGTTTAGACAACAATGTATTATACCACCTTGTTTCTACCACCACTAAATTGTAAAATTAACGAAGTCCAAAGCTTCCATGACATGGTTGCCACAGCATTGCAAAAAATATCATATGACTTGATAGATATATAGATAAGTTTAAATGTACGAAAACCATCAACAAATGCATAGTAAAAATACTATGCATTTGCTGAATGTGTTACTTGTGTTGGTATGATTTTAACATAATCACTGTCAAAAGTCGGCTGTTTCTTTGCGAGAACTATGTATAGTAGTATTTATTAGAGCTACACAGGTCAATCACGTTAGAGGACAAGAATCATCATCATTCGGTTATTCGACTTGATAATGGGAATCCACGTATTCCCAAAACACGTGTCGTCCTGAATTAATTAATACTTTGTGCGAGAGGAGTAATCCGAACAGTGTGTTTATTGTGCTGCCCCACAATCCTTGCAATCTTTACTATATGAGTGTATGTTAAAAAGTTAAGGTGAGATGTTGATTATTTGGTTACAGGATGACAGGCAGATTCGTAACACATGTGGAAGATTTGAGTTAAATCGATGACTCTCAAGAGATGCTATAATAACTAATGCAGTCTATTAATAATTACTTCAACTCCATGTTCACACTAAACGTCGCAAACTGAGTCAAAATGCTCATTAAATGAATTATTTTGTAACAGGACATAAAATGACTTTATTCTGAAGGATGGCTGATAGAGTTTCTTTGTTCTTTATGATAAAACATATCCATGAAGTAGGTGCTTTTTATCATAGCTACGCCGGTCAATGAAGTTGGTGGGAGAGATATTGTAACCAAACAAAATACGCCAAGATACTACCATTGAAAGTATATCAATGTGAGATGTGGATTGTTCGATTAGGTGGTTTGATATGATAACTTGGATCGAAAAGAATTTATAACTGGATCAAGTCTATACAAATAAACATTGGAAACTGTATTTTGGAGATTTTATATCTGAAAATATAATTTTTGTATGTAATTATAATGTGGGGAAGAAAACGAACACCGTGTATAAATAAGATAAGACAACACATTTGTTGTGTAGAATGTTTGGAGGAGATACAACTGAAGAACTCAAGAAGTTCTCGGGATGTTGCAGCTAATTCTATAATTTAAAAAAAAAACATGCACTAAAAAGGATCCAACAAACTTTTTTTTTTAATTACAAAAAAAATCTGTATATAAAACGCACTAAAAAGGATAAAACAAGTGTTTTTGTTGACCTTTTTTAAAGCTGAAGCTTTTTTCTTAGTTCACCCCATACTAAGAAAAAATTTCCAGTTTTGTAAAGAGTTAAGAAAAAATACTTTTTTTTATCCTTTTTAGCGTCTTTCTTTTTAACTTATTGTGTTAATAATTTACAAGTGGTCGGTTTATTTTTTCAGATGAGTTTTATATCTGCACGCACGCTCTGACTGTAAAATACAATAAAATATTTAAAAAATTGTTTGTCAGAACAGAATATGCATCACCCTGCTGCGCGGGTGCTGGCGAATGTATGATCTGCATCATCTTAATCTAATACACAGATACAATGAAGGAATATATTTCTTGTCCGACATATTAGGCTTCGTAAGCGCAGTACGAGCGCATGCCCTCGGTTTATGTTGTTCTCCATTTTCTAGATGGATATCCATTTTGATCGTTTGGTTTACCCGTGCAGATACAATGTACAAATGACATCAGAATAATTCTAACAAAAAGAAATAAAACAAAGCTCAAGACTGAAGAACTTTCTTTCTAATTCGTCTTCCGTTTCCTTTCAGCTAACTTCATCTCATGTCGTCACCTTATTTTTCGGTTTAATTTGATTTATTCTTAAACCTTTTTTTTTTATTCCTCTTCCTGGGATTCAAATGAAGCTCTATACTTGTTCTATAATACGAAAAGACCCAGGAATATAAATAAAACGTTTTATATTTATATTTTTTTTTCACCAACGTTACAGAGCTAATGTTCAGCTAAATTAGCACAGAGAAGCCGACAATTTATGCATTAAATTGCTCATCTCCGTAAAAACGTTAGTTTCCGAGAAGACACGGACACAATTAACGCTTACTTTTTACCAATCTGTCGCACTATTTATTTTAAGATATTATTCCTACGTACAAAAGATGCTTAAACAGAAAAATAATCTTTTTGTTCAAAGTCATTTCTCAGTTAATGGAGAACCTTCTGTGAAAATGTGAATGTCACTTGCTACAAAAATAAAAGGGCAAATACCCCGAACGGATCCCGGTTCACGCTGTCATTATGTATATGAGAGTTTGATATATTTGCCGGAATAAATCAAAGCCCAACACCGCTCCATAAAAAATGCTATTTTAATATTTGCGATATATATCAGGGGTAGAATGAATTTTGTTTTTTCTTTCGTCGATCTGTGGCAATATTTTTTGAAATAGCCGCGTGGGTGGAATTTTAATATACGCCTTTGGAAAACACTCGGGGTATCAGTAAATATTTGCGCGTAGTGAAAAATTGTGTAGAAAAAATAAATTGGTCTTTCAAGAAAATATATGCCACCATGTTTCGAATGTATGGATATTGCTTCGACCATGTGCCATAGTTACATCAGCCCACTGTTAAGCTTAATTTCATTTCAAAATATTTAAATTAAGAAGATATCTATACTGAAACAAAAAATTCACAGCAACGTAAAGTATTTTTGAAACCTATACCAAATGCATACAGGATGAGTCTTATATAAAAACTAATAAATTGCCAAGTAATAATCACATTTATAGAAAGTGCAGAACCGCCAAAAGCGACTGTTTATGAAAAAAGAAAAGGTTTAAATTTTAACGTACAAAACTATAGAGTATCATAGGAGACACCACAAATTTGTTAGATTTCGACGAATTGCAAATTTTGAAGAAGAAATCCTCGATGCTATTTAATTATCTCCTAGTACTACCACCAGAACGTTGTCCCTCCATCCAGATGTTTCATCTACAAGCGAACATTGGACGAGGAACAATTTTTTGCCCATAGCTTACCATAAGATTATAACAATCGCAGAAATGTCTGCCACTGGTTAACTCAACAATGCACATGAGGTCCTAACTTACTTTAGAAGAAATATAATTACTAATTTTATTCGGACGAAGAAAACCCTCAAATAACTGCCACCATGTATTACCAACATACCTTTTCGTTAAACATCTGGTGTAATCCTTTTTGTGGCAATCTGATGGGTTCCTCCTTTTTACCATCAAGGCTTTCATATTTACTGATTTTATTTTACTTACATTTTTTCAAAATAATCTTTATAAAATATTGCGATGTCAATAGCCAGTGGACCGAGAAAACACCCTTATGGGTTTATAGTCTATCGTAGGAATTGCCATACAAAGCAAGAGCAATGAAAGGGGTGCAAGCGATGGGATGCGATCTGCGACCCGTCAGCGTTTGGGGTGGGTTTAGCATTCGAACGTACGTTGATGACGCCTGGTGTACAGAAAGTCCGTCTTTAATACTTGTACCCCTTTCATTGCCTTTGCTAGTATGGTGATTCCAACAATAAACCATGCGCCTGTACGGGTATTTTTCGGTTAATTGTTTTTGGCATTGCTGATAGGCAGTAGGTTTGATCCTAATATTGTCACTGATCATTTAATTACAGTACATGGTAATCGTTGGGTTGAGATAGATAAAGTGTATGGTTTATTTTACCTTTATTGGCCACGCAAGAAGGGCTACGGAATCGGATCGTGGAAGCTGGAGCAACTATCAAGGGTCGTTCTTATAGCTACTATAAGACTTGAAGCATGTACTTGCCGTGCCGAATGCTGCATTGAGCAAAACGGGAGCCACTTGACAGTTACTCTAAATCTTTCATTGTTTTATTTATCTATAACCTTTGTTTATATCTCCAACAGTATTCATTGCTGTACACACTCGGAATATTGTCAAATAATAGGTAGGTATATATAGTATTTCAGAATTGCACAGCATTATTTTAGGAATGTGTTCTCTATACATTCCTAAAAGAATGCCGTGCAATTCTAAAATACTGTATATCCTTACCTATCATTTGACAATATTTCAAGTGTGTACAGCAATGAATACTGTTGGAGAATTTTTGACAATTGTTTAATTGTTCAAATTGATGATAAACAACTAACTCTTCTCGCTTTCGCCACCCGCAGTGTGTAAAGCTGTATAGGTATTATGGTAACTTGTTTGACGACGTTTACTTTGAATATTTTACATAAAAGGCACTATTAAATGGAATACTTTAATATATTTGGTCAAACAAAATGACACTTGTCACTTACAATAATAATAATATATTATTTATTTATTTAAAAAAACAAAAACACCTCCCTCGGCACTGATAACTTTTAATACCAGAGAATAATTGATTTTAGTAAAATAAAATAAATATGTTTTTGAAGTACAGGCTTGATAGCATAAACATACCGACCGCCTTGAAAGGGTTGCCTTTCAATATATAACAAAAATCAAACAAAAAACGAAAATTGGACTTAAATGACACTAGTCCATGGGAATGACACATAACTTCACGGAAGGTCTTTTCACTAACTCATTTTTTTATACAAACTGTAGCCACTCTTACTACACCTCTCAGTCCTCTCCAGACTGAATTTCTTCAATTCGTCCAATCTCCCAACGAAGAGGAGATCAATTGTCCTCTTTGATGATCACAAGCTGTCCAGGAGAGAGGGTGGTCCTTGCTGTAGTTGACCATTTTGTACGCTGTTGGAGCTGAGAGTACTCTCGATGCAACCGTTTCCAAAAATGCCGCTTTAACTTCTCGACTTGTTGCCATTGAGATAACCGATTTATATTGTGCGATAGTGATAGTGATAGTGTGATAGATTTGGTTCAGAGATAGCAGATAGTGAATCACTAATTAAACTATGAGAGACTATGAGAGAGTGTGGGAAAAAATAAATCATTTGGATCATTGGAAATTGGGGTTAAGAGCGTAGAATTCAAAACTGTTTCAATTTGAATTAACAAAGTTTGTAATTGGTCATATGTTAGAAAAACATTTCCAGCTACGCGTCGTAAGTGATGCTTCATGGAATCGATGGCTGCTTCCCATAATCCACTAAAATGTGAAATCCGAGGAGGTATAAAGTCCGTGAACCATCACTTATGACTTGTATTCGTTCCAGTTTGCCATTTTTAAATATGTAATAGGCGTGTTGAGATAAAAAAAAGCCATAAATCATTAACCGCTGTGAATGAACCAACGTCACGTATAGCACATTCGTGTAAAACTAGCAACACGATCTGATAAGAACCGTATCTTAAAAATACAAATTCCTTAGTGAATCGCATTTTCTAGAAAATAATTAGCCGTAGGTATACATAAACTTTTCGTTTAAATTAGAGATTATTTATTTCAATTTTTAATAGCGATGCATTTTTACTTGCGACGTGCACTCACTATAACAATCGGTAAAATACTGAAAATTTGTACAAATATAAAATAGCGTACGCCCACGTTCCATATGCGATTGTCTCCCACCACTTCTAAAAAGCATTTTTTCTCTTATAAATGCTCTTAGCTACGTCTCCTATACATAAATATTCTTCGATAGTATATCAGTAGAACTAATACATATTATTTTTTCGGTTCATATTTCGGGCTCTGACTCTGTATTTCATATTAAGCCTGTATTCTATATTGCTGTTTCGCTTTAATATTATTTTACATTTTTTCTTAGGTGCCCGATCATAACACCTCGTTCATTACCTGTCGTAAGATGCTAATTTGAGCACCTGCTTTATTATAAGGTGTTTATAAGGTCCCAAAACATATTAACAGTTACGACGTTGGTTTTGGCAATTTCCTTAAAAGCGATACTTACATAAATCCTCCTTTTTTCATTTTGTTACATTCTGCGACCCGTGGGGTACCGCACGTACTTGGACGGTACCAAGAACATATAGTTATAGCACCTCTTTAGTATTGGATCTGCTTAACAAACTCGTATTAACTAGCACTCTCTGGATGGAGAAAAGTAATTTCGCGGTGATTTTAAACGTAAGGTCTTCGGGCTATAGCTTCCATCATAAAAATTATCGCCTAGTTAATTACTGTTTATCAAAGTTTAAGTGTGGAGATTGGGTAAAATGGTAAAAACGTAAAATGCAATTAGGTTCTTATTTACAGAGGAGAATGTGCGAACACCTATACGGTTTGGGCATTACGTAATTGCAGTATAATGGATCTTCTCTGGTTCATACCTCGTTTATAACGGAATTAATTATTCCCTCAGTGAAATTGCGGTAATTAAGTTTTCGTTTCGGTTAATCTTCATATCGTGGAAGAATCTTGAGTTAATTTCTTTTTTTCTTTCCTCTGCTTTTATCTCAGCATTTTTTTATCAGGCGAAAGGATAGAGTCGTCCATCCTTCAATCAGAATGCAACGACCGGGATATGTCCCAAATTATAATCGAACAGTTATCGCTAGTCGGCGACTCAATTTAACACCATTGAAATCCAATATCGGAACATAATGAAGTACACACCCGTCTCATATTGGGAACTATGGCCCTGGACGGTTGATAATGATGATGATGATAGTCCTAGCGATGGCGCTGATGGCGATGATGACGATGGCAGCCGGGCTGGTGGTAGGACAATGCTTTTGAACTGTTTGAATGGATGCCGCGCGCGCGTCTAAATAGTTTTCTTTTTCAAACTGGACCGACGCGGAGGCCGATTGAATAG
The DNA here is from genome assembly GCA_031763485.1 of Osmoderma eremita. Taxonomy (NCBI): domain Eukaryota; kingdom Metazoa; phylum Arthropoda; class Insecta; order Coleoptera; family Scarabaeidae; genus Osmoderma; species Osmoderma eremita. Next base: position 1,069 of record JARFOC010069032.1, on the reverse strand, counting down.
AGAACACACCGCCGGCCGGTAGCAAAAACACTGGGACGCGTTCTATCGTCTTTTTCTCTTAAGAGGTATTAATCAATTGAGTGTTAGCACCGTGTCACGTGACTAATCCGCGCTATCTTCTTAGAAGGGACCGACCGATATCTTCATACACCTATCTATGCATATAGCAACTTATACAAATAAATACACAGCAAGTTTTTCACACCGATACCTAGATACAGATAGGCAAACGCATATCTTTTAAGGATTTAAGTAAAAGAAAATCAGAGTTACAGTGTTCTGGGAATAAACACCGTAGTAAAGGAATACTGAAGAAATGCAGATTGATCCCATGAAATACTAATTTTTCTCTATCAAATTGAGTGAACTTAGCCACTTATTTAATTTTTAGTAATATTTTAGTGATTTCTACATTTATTCTTTTATCAGTGCCGTGCAAGAGTTTTTGTTGGAGTTTATTTGATTATTTTATTATACGAATAAGTTTTTCGAAAGACACTTATGGATTGGAATACAATATTTTAAGTAGGTTAACAACAAAAGTCGTATTATTGGTATGCAATGATTTAGGACTGTATTGGTTTTATAATGGCGTTTTACACGACCTATATAAACCACATTGAGCGAGTACAGCACAAATTCTTAAAATATTTGAACTACAAAATGGATGGTGTATATCCGGGTAGAAATGTAAGTTGCCAGGCGCTGATGGCCCGACATGATTTGGATTCCTTGTCATCCCGCAGGGACAGAAGAAGTGCTAACCTAGTAGTGTATCTCCTTACCAACAAGCTAGACTTCAAAATAGTATTAATTCTAAAGTTATATATAAGTTGGTGAGTTACAAAAACCGGAAAATAAACTTAATTTTCCGCAATTATTTAAATTAAGGTAAGAATTTGTTCATTTAAGTTATTGTTTGTGCGGCCCTTGCCCCTAAAAACTCACAAGCCGCCACTGCTCTTAAGTAGATGTATAATGAAATTTGCATCTGTAACGGTACTCTTACAATCCAATGATTAAATAAATTTCGTTAATGCTTCGGCTAATATGAGTACTCTCTTATTTT
>JARFOC010069021.1:0-16514 GCA_031763485.1 Osmoderma eremita | reverse complement strand
AGTTTATCGATTCGATAAAGTTATGGAACCGATAGCTATCGAACCGATAAAGTGACCTTTCAGAAACCGGGCATAAAACAACTACAATTGAACAATTAGTAGAACTGTCAATGTTGTGTAAACGAAAATGCCAAACGAGATTCAAAACGCATACTTTTAATTTTACTTTAAACACTAAAACATTAATTTTAAATAAACAAGGAACTTAATTTAAAGATATTGTAAGAGCATGACCTTTAAGTATAACATTGGATGGTTATGTAAATAACTTAATATTAATTAGTTGATATTACGAATTTCTGAAATTTCTCAAGATTTTATTTTCTCCTTTTAAACATAATAAATGATGTTTTTATATTGATTTATACCTGGGTAAATTCAGACAATAATATCTACATATTTCAAAGAAATCAATATGTTTTAAGAATTGATTTTTATATGTGCAGTGTTAAGGGAATAGGGCATCAGGACACTGATGCCGTCTACAACAACATAACATGCCTGCGTGAAAATCTATTTTCATCTGTCACAACTATAAAAAACAAGTATTTTTGCCGATATCCAATAGACGCTGTTTTACGCCTTACAGTGACAGCTTTGAAGCCATGAATTTATCAATTTATTTCCAACAAGCAACAAGTATAATATGAGCTACGATATTACAAAATGTAACACAGTTACACAATTAAACAAATTGTGTTTGTTTATATTAATTATTGTTGAATTTAATAAAATGGAGGTAAAATTTCTTATTAATGTATAATTATCGTTATTAGAAATCTTTTTATATGGTATCTATCTATGTGCAGAGGGGGGTTGTATTTAGTGGTCTGCGAGATTTCATATTTTGAGTTACTGGTCCAAGAGTTTCAAAAGCTTGGCGACCGCTGCAATATATGTAACGTAATATGAAACGAAAAGTTGGTAAGGGATATTACGAAGGCAGTATGTAATTATACATCAAACAATGAACCCAATGATCTTCCTTGCCACATTATCCATCATGAATAGAAACGCGAGAGTAAGTCGCAGGGGAAATTTAAGCTGCGAGTGCAACAGCACATATTGGCTTATGTGAAATGTTTTGCGGGTTCAGATTATGGGACCTCTGTATTATAAGACGAAGCTTTGCAAAATTTAATGATTTTAGGGATTGACTTATTCTTATTAAATATGAAACAGAATTAGTTGAATGGGTGTTCGCTCCATGCAAAAGTACGCGATTGATCTCTTTTTGTTAAAATCTTCGACAATAATAAGGGATGGCGTAAGCGAAACTGGTAGTCCTTGTGATAATAAAGCTATATGTACAAAAAGAGGAAGAAGGAATAGGTATAGAGGAGAATTGATTGAAAGGATTCTTCAGGGAGCCAATTAGGGCCATGTAAAACAGAAGAAATTACAGTCTTAAGCACATAAAGAGCAAAGCAAAAAAAATAAGATGAACCAACAAAAAGGGTAGGTTAGGTATAGGTTAGGTACGACCACCTTCTGTATTTATACATTATATTTATACGTTATTGATACGCCTTGCGTTTTCTTCGACAAGCACGCATCTCCATACAACGCTTGTTGCACACTGGCCTCATGCGCCCTACTAGCAGTTCATGTATACATATGTATAAGTCTACGGTGTGGCAACTGGCAACTATGTCGATATTTTACATTGCTAGTAGGATTCAAGCTCTGTCGTGGCCAGCAGAGTATATACGTATGTGTGCACCCCTCGGGAATAACTGTTATTCGCAGTAAACGACCCCGTAAGCACCTAGCGTGTCAATATAATGGAATTATATTTCCAGAAACACGGGTGACATGACATGCCATTTTTGTTCAAGTTTTACGTAATGTGTTTAGATTTGATTGGTCACAAACAGTGTCCGGAAATACGTTCACATCAATTTATTACAACCGCGTGGGTGACATTAATCTGTCGGATGACGCCACACAACTTTTTCATTTGACATTACCTGGAACGCTGCAAAATTCACTTTTTGCACTGGGCCTGGTTCATTAAATGTTTCAAATGTAAGGCTACTAGAAAGCGTAACCATTATTTTAAATGATAAATGATTTTATTGCGCTATATACTGAGATTTTCATATGCAGTAACTGAATTGAATAAATGCAGAGGTTGTACGCAATAAAATCAGTGGGACGTAGTATTAGGACAAAAATAAAAAAGGTACCGAATATTCTTTCGTAAATAAATACATAAATAGTAAACACAGCAGGGCGTCGGCGCAGGAATATTTTGCAGCAAACCGAGAGTTGGAAAACACTATAACCTCGGGCAATATGCAACAATTTTCCAGGCCGAAGTCTATGCCATTGAGATGTGCGCAAGAGAGATTTTGAACAAAAATCTCAATCAATAAAAATTTACAGCGATAGTGAGACTGCTTTGAAAGCATTGGAGACGCACAAATGCCACTCTAATCTGATCTGGAGCTGTAAAACTATTCTGAACATAATAGGGGCGTCCAATAAACTAACCCTAATCTGGGTCCCAGGCCACTCCCTCATTCAAGGTAAGGAGGCAGCCGACACCCTTGCAAAGGCGGGTTGTTTCCGGGGTCCAGAACCGGCAATTGGCATATCAATTTCGATAGCCAAACGACAAATTTGCTTCTGGTTAAAACAGAGAGTACTCCAATTTTGGAGCAGTTCTCCTGGTTTGGTACATGCGAGGTAGTGTATTTCACCTAATCATGTCAAAACCGGAGAATTACTAAAACTTGATCGTAAAAGGATCAAAATAATCAATTCTGTGTTTACAGGTCACTGCAAACCCAGGGGACACCTACTCGGAATCGGATTATCGGAAGAAACCGAATGCCGACTGTGCATGGAGGATGAAGAAACAGTAGAGCATGTTATGTGCCACTGTCCGACGGCTACCTGCATCAGGTTCTCCATTTTTGGAAGGGACATTACTACCCTAGCTGACCTGAAACATTCATCTTCACTTGGATGAACTCTAGGATGTCATCCGCTCCACAATAGGACCAAGCGGCCGAGGTGGAAGGAGTGATCTACGACCAGCGGATGACATCATTTTCCCAAATACCAAATACCAAATACCAATACCAAGTATGTTTTAGTAAAAAGAATAGTGCTATAAGTAAATAGAACACAACATATCGTCATTTTGTTAATTACACGGCACTATATGCAATGCTGCAACGCCTATCCCAAACCTGGATGAAAATAGAATAGTATCAACATCGTTAAAAGGTAGGTCTCATCTGACCCAGAGTGAAATGACCTGTAATAGGGCCTCTGCCTAGAGTTACAGGTACCCTCATCAAGCGGTGTTACATCACCCGGGGGTGAAAGGTGCTTCCTAACGAAGGCTCTATCATATCGGGCGACCGTCTGAAGCATTCAGCGTAACACCTGTGCAGAGCGCTCCGCAGGTGTGTTTCCCCCTTACTAGACACAGTTTCCTAGTACGGAGTGATCAGGATAGGGAAGTTACGCCCACACTAGACGGTGATAACACAGAAAGCATGATTTGTGCAACAGCTTGGGCGGCCCCAAAATTATTAGAAGAAGCTGTTTTCTGGTACTCGGATCAGAAAACTGAGAAAGCAACAGAAAATAGCAGCAAGAATGAGGAGGGAGCAAAAACGTCGACGCCGGAAGGATCCAGAGAAAATAGGTGGCAGGCGAAAGCCAAATTATTAAGGACGGGAAAAGGAATAAACCAAAAGACGCAGACGAAAGTCGGGCCACTGGGGGTAGAAAAAAATACTGGAATAATAATGTAAAATCATAATAAAAACCTTCATTAAGGAACCTCAATAAAGAAGATTGATGAACTAATATATATTAGTATTAATCATCTTCCTACAGTAGTACATCTGCTGGCGGGACATTATGTCATGAAAGGACACCTACAGAAGAATTGAAATTGATATTGAGGATTCAAATTGCAGACTGTGTGAAGTGTTAATAGGGACTGCATGTCACGTATTGTGTGAATGCGAGACCTTGGATCCTAGAAGGCAGGTAGTCGTTGGGAAACCAAAAATGAAGCCAGAGTACTATATACTATATAGAGTACTATATCGGCAAAAGACCTGCACACAACGTACAAGGATTTGGGAATAATAATAAATTATTTTACACTACATATTCGTGCAAAATTTAGGAGGAATATTTTACTAAATAATGGTGGAGGTAAATGTAATTAATAGTGGTAGTACTATTTCTGACACACAACCAGTTGCAAAAGAACTAAATATCCTACCTTAAGACAAAAAAGGATAGACCCACAAATTATTCAGATCCTATAAACTCAAAATCAGCTAAATCCTTTGCAAACAGGTACTTCTTATGCCGAAGTAGTAGCAAACCAAGAATCCCAATTAGCAAATCAACAAAACAATGATATACAGGATATCATGTTAAATCTATTGGCAACTCTTGTTAAGAAAACCTCATAACGGCTGTTATCCCCTTCGTTTTGCAATTTGGACTGCCAACTGTCTGAACAAATATAGGAATTATGTACATTCATCACAAATCAAAATATTGACATAATGATGGTGTTAGAAACGCATTTCACATAAAAGAATTACTTAAAAATTAATCGTTATTCAGTTTGTCAAACAATACATCCAGATGGAACAACGCACAGCGGATACACTATTGTTATTAAAAACATCATCAAACATCGTGAAACAACACATTACCAAGAAGCAGAAATACAAGCGACCAATCTAGTGGTAGAAGAGTGATCGGGACCTACAACCTACTGGACTATTTATTTTCCGCCAGAACATGCCATTAAGAAAGAACACTTTTTAAGTCTGTTCAACACCCACACCAGATTCATTTATGGTGGCGACTTGAATGCGAAGCATCAGTTATGGGAGTCGCGACTAGCTACTCCCAGTGGACGCGAGTTATATAAAACAATAGAAACTTGTCACTTAGGTGTCGTCAGTATCGGAGCACCAACTTACTTGCCCATAGGCAATAGAAAATTTCCTGATGTTATCGATTTTTGCGTAGTAAAAGGTATAAATAGAAACTATTTACAAGCAGAAGCTTGTCTTGATTTATCTTCCGATGGTTCTCCTGAAATCATAGCAAAAAAAATTTTAGAAGTAGGAAACCCATGCGTGTTATGTAACGAATGGACCGACTGGAACCATTTCCGACATCAAGTTGATACTCTGCTTGACCTAAAGATCAAATTAAACAACGACAATTAAATAACAGAAGCGAAAGAACATTTTAACAACATCATGCAACAAACGGCAACAACAGTGGCAGATAACCCGAACACCTGAATTGAAATCGAAAGAACTAAAGGCGATAATAATGACAGAAAAAAATTGAGGGTTTCAGGAGTACATACAAAGTTTAGATGCATCAGAAATAACTGATTACTCATTATGGAAAGCCACCAAAAAGTTGAAGCGACCTCAAATGTCAGTACCACCACTACGCACAAACCATAACAAATGGAGAGAGATGAAACCGAAAATGCACCAGTGTTTCCAGAATACCTAAAAGAAGTCTTCAAGTTTAATCCGGGGGAGAAAGAATTCGAAGAGGAAAACGAAATAGCGCAACAACTTAACGAGACTTATCACCTGGAGTTACGAATAAAAAAATTCACCAGAAATGAAATCAGAAATGTGATTAAGCACAACATAAATTCAAGAAAAGGCTTCCGGATATGACCTTATCACAGGAAAAATTCTACAAGAATTTTCAGTTTTTTGACTATTTTCTATCCACCACAATGGAAAGTGGCTCAAGTAACGCCCATTTTAAAACCTTGTAAAAATCCGGAATATGTAGAAAGCTATTAGTCTTTTAACAGCTGTATCAAAAGTTTTCGAAAAAGTTTTCTTACTGAGATTATGTCCTATTTTAGAAAATCGTAAGATAATTCCAAACCACCAGTTTGAATTCAGACAACAACATGCTACCACTGAGCAAATTCACCGTATCTTTGACAGAATCAACTTGTATTTCGAAAGAAAAAGGTATTGTTCCCCAGTATTTCTTGATGTTGTAAAGGCCTTCTTTGACAAAGTTTGGCACACTGAGTTGCTATACTTGTTTATTATACTGTTCCTTAAGTCCTACCTTAGTGAGAGATACTTTACAGTAAAATACCAGAATGCGTTCATTGAATTGCTACCCATCCGGTGTGCCGCAAGGAGTATACTTTATGTTATATATACGTCTGATCTACCTATAACTGGAGGAACCACTATAGCGATTTTCGCAGACGACACGGCAATACTGTCATCACACAGCAATCCATCTGTTTCGGAGATCTTGCAGGAAAATTTACTATATATTGAACAATGGCCAAAGAAACGGAGAATAAGGATCAATGCGAACAAGTCTTCACATGTCACTTTTACCACCAGGAAAGAAATATACCCGCCGGTAAAGTTTAACGACCAGAAAATACATCAAGTACGAGAAGTAAGATACCCAGGGATGAATTTGAACAAAGGGTTAACCTGGAAAACACGTATCTTTAATAAAAGGAAAGAATTAGGACGCAAACTGTCTAAACCACATTGGTTAATTGGCAACAATTCGAAACTATCTATTGGAAATAAATTGTTATTATACAATGCGTCACTAAAACCTGTATGGACATAGATTGTAATGGGCGATAAATAAAGAAAAATCCTCACATACGAACTTGATTGAATAGACTGATAACTATTTAATTGCCTTTTTACTGTGTAAAAACAAGAATTTTCTTAACAAAGCTCATAGAAATACAAGCATTTGTACTGGGTTTTTACAAAAACAATAAATAGTAATATAATGAACAAATCAAACAAACAAACGGAATTATTTAGACATATTTTGAAACTACTGTTGCTTTGACACAAATATTAAATATATTTTCTGAAAACTTAGCTTTAGTGAACTAATAAGGTGTCATTAATACTGGAGAATCGATTTCTCTTAATATGTTAACCGTCTGCTAACTACTTAATGGGAGATTAATAACATATTTAAAAAAGTAGGTATAGTAAAAATAAAAAAAATTAAAAAATACCCTTACCACCTCGATGAGTGAAGAACTCCTTGATACGTATCTCTGCAACTAAGTTGCCATCCTCAGCAGAATCTACGAAGGAAGATAATGTTAGACGTCGCACTCTGGGAGATTTGCACCATACAGAACACCACTTGAATAACACTGTGTTATTATCTCCCAGAGTGCGACGTCTACGATTATCTTCCTTCGTAGATTCTGCTGAGGATGGCAGGATGGAGTTCTGCACTCATCGAGGTGGTAAGGGTATTTTTTTATTTTTACTATTTTAAGCCACCGTATCCTATTTTGTATTTTATAAAGTAGGTATAGCTCACTCTTAGCAATAAATTACCCTGTACTTTAGGTCGTCACGTAAAGTTCGTTGTTGGAATTTTCCTTGCAAATGCTATCATGATCCATTACGTTGCATTTTGTACGCACCATTCCTCATAGGATACGAAAATCTTGACAGCGATTTGTCATTTGTACGTGAAAGTGTAATCGCCTGTTGTTACATTATGTTATTTGCTGTTTAATTCTAAAATTGCTTAATTGAGGTATTCAATTTAAACATACTTTTGATTGATCAGAAAAATAATTAAATCTTCCCGGCCAAGTGTTCTAAATTTAGAATTTGAGGAAAGTAGGAGCTACGCTAATCTAAAGTAATTTATAAAAACTGTGACATTCTGATAGACATCTATTGCAGCGGAAACATGTATTCTCCGAAGATTAAAACAAGATTGAAAAGGCAGTTGCCTCCGCTGATAAATAATTCCGGAGTATGTCGGATTTATTGATCGATTTTAACTAGAACCTTAACATGGGAAATATGTAATAAATTTGACCGTAAAGCCAGAATTTCACATTTTATTTCGGGAAAATAGTCCGAAGGAGAACCTCACGATTTTTCGTTTATCCTAACTTGTACACTTTCGACCTCATAACGTATCTATGAACAGGTATTACGTGCAATAGTATGCAATATCAAATAATGTGATAACATCAGGTATTGAAGTTTGTTAAAATTATGACAGATTGAACTTAATAGAAAAAAAGCAAAGTAATTAAAATTGAATATCAGGCGTGACTGCGACAGTTAGAGAAAGGCGAAAGGGGAAGGGAAGAACGAAAACTTATTGGTTTGTAACACAAAAGTTAGGAGGAAAAAAAGTGAATTCGTGGAAATACAATATTGCCACACCAGACCAAACTCACCCGGCAAAGAATTTTTATTGAAAGAAAAATCTCCAGTTAATATTTTGTTTATCTACTTCTATGCTCATACTGCATTCATGCTCTTCTTTACTGCTTTTAGGAACACTGGAGTACACAATAGCATTGCTGTCGATGTTTTGGAGCTTTTCCATTTTTTGAACAGGACTTTAATGTTATATACAATTTTTGGTGAGTTGCCAATGGAGTTTGTGAAAGGTTGTGTATGTAAATACAAAATTACAAACATAAGAAGTTATATTTTTTGTGTCTCGGTTTTTATTCTTTACAGGCTATATTTATTTGCCTATTATATATATATAGTGTTATGTTTATCCATCCTTTATATGGATAATAATAATAATAATATCAATGCCCCACGTTATGGTGTCAAATTGTGATGTTATCCTCCCCCTCTAAAAGGAGCTCCCCTTCAATAAGAAATTTGGAACAAGCCTTCAGCACAAGAAAAGAAAAAACTCCAGTCAACTCTAGATTCGCTGGATGACACTTATATTGAAGCGTAACCCCCCTCCCCCACGTTTGTTTATTGCTTGGCCATTACAATACTTTTACTTACAATGCCCCACGCTAGGGTGTCAAATTGTAATGTTACCCCCCCCCCTCTAAAAGGAACTCCCCTTCAATAAGAAACTTGAAACAAGCCTTCAGCACAAAAAAAAGAAAAAACTCCAGTCAACTCTAGATTCGCTGGATGACACTTATAGTAAAGCGTAATATTGCTTATTTTCTAACTTATTCTTGATTAACTTTTCATTTTAATAATTATTACATTAATTTTAAGTGTATTTAATACATATTTTGTTATAACAATATAATAACTGGGCACAATAATTCTTTAGTTAATAGATTTTCAGCTTCTCCGGAGATTTTTAACATTGATTCTAACATTGAAGCTTCCTATCTTATTCATGCACTTTAATTGTCAGTTACGAATTAATATTGTTTATAGGCTCTCACTTTCACTCACAATATATTTAAACAGTCTATAATTGTAATTGTTATTTCATTATCATTGCCAAAAATCCCTCGGAAGCAATAATGATTTTGACATATCTCTTTCTACAATGGTAAATATTTCCAGTTCTTATTTCAGACTGATTTACCATTACATGAACTTCCCTGTAAGCTAGGAGTATTGCCCCCCCCCCCCTTTATAGCATTATTTGATATTAACATAATTTAATTTCCCTCGTTTGACATATAAATACGGGCTGGTCACAAATTAATGTACACTCGATTACAATATATACATCAGCGCTATAGGCCGAGTCGGCCTATGGTTTTTTTCTATTTGTTTCTTCTATCTGTCCATCAGTTCTATAGATGCACCTCTCTCCCGCCACTTCTTCCTACCTTTAGCTCTCTCCTCCTACACCTCCAAACCAAGCTTCCTCAAATCCGTCTTAATCGCTTTCCACCACTTTTACTCCGGCCGTCCCCTCTTTTTCTTGCCTCCTTCTCCACTTTTCAGTATTCTTCTCGGTATTCTATTTGAGTTCATCCGTATCACATGTCCAAACCCTCTTACTCTTTACGCTCTGATATTTCGCGTTATTATGGATCCACCATATACATCTACAATTTCCTGATTCTTTAGGCGACTAAAAAATCCCAATGCATCCTTGGTTCCTCCATAAATTCCTCCGTAATATCCTTCTTTCTCACGCTTCTAGTCTTATTTCTTCTTGGTTAGTTAGCACCCGTAGCTCTGAACAATACAAAACCGTTGGCCGAATTATTGTTGTATACAAACGCAGCTTGGCTGTTCTTGACATAAGTTTTGATCTCAATATTTCATTGCCCCCGCTGCTCTATTTCCTTTACCAATTCTCTTATTTATCTCTTGGCTTTCATCGTTCCGGTTTGTGATTGTTACCCCTAGGTCATATTGATTTACTTTCTCGAAGCAATATTTTTTCCCTTTGCAAGATTTTACTTTGAGACAGGTTATTACCCTTTGGCTGTTTCCCTCTAGTCACATATACTTAGACACATTTTCGTTTACTTGTAACCCGTACTCTCTTGCGATGTTTTCTATGTTGGCAAAAATTCGTCGCAGTTCTTTTTCTGACCTTGCCAGTAGCTCTATGTCGTCTGCGTGGGCACGACATTGGTGTCTGTACAGATAGATAGTCCCCGCTGTTTGGGTGTCGCTTGGGTGTCCTCATTATGATTTCTAGTACGATGTTAGAAACAGTGGTCGAGACTGGATCCTCTTGCTTCAAACCACGACCAACTTCAAAACTGCCAGACAGTCTTTCCTCTACAGCTACCCTACTCCTGGTGTTCCCCATAGTCTTTTGAATAAGTCTTATGATCTTGGCAGGGATGCCAATCTCAGTCATTGCCTATTATAACTTTGTTCTTATAATGGTAAGTAGAATAGCTATGCCGGCTCTGGCGCAAAATCCCATAAGATTTAACACAGGGGTCTAAATGCACTTTTCCCGCCAATTTGGATTTTATAAGGAGTGGGGGAGAGATGGGGGAAATAGCGCAGCCCGAGCACATCTCAACCGTTCAATTATAACACATAACCGTTTAATTGTAACAGGTAGCCGTTCAATTATAACAGATAACCGTTTAATTTTAACAGGTGGCTGTTCCAATATATCGGCCAATCGTTAAAACTAAACGGGTATCTATTATAATAGAACGGCCTGCCGATATATTAGAACAGCTACCCGTTACAATAGAACGGTTCTCTGTTATAATTGAACGGCTACCCGTTGCAGTTGAACGGTTGAGATGTGCTCGGGCTCCGTTATTTCCCCCATCTCTCCCCCACTCCTCATAAAATCCAAGATGATGGAAAAGTGAATTTAGACCCCTGTGTTAAATCTTATGGGATTTTGCGCCAGAACCGGCACAGCTATTCTACTATGGTATCATAGGCCTGTTTAAAATCGATAAATAGGATGTGCAACTGTATATTCTGCTCGTAGCTGTTACTTTGTATCTGCTTCATCGTGAATACCTGCTCAGTAGATGAGCGCCCTCTTCTGAAACCAGCATGATATTCTCTGACCACATCGTCAATAAATTCATCTAGTCGTCTTCTAATAGCTTTTGCGAAATTTTCACGAACTACATCTAACAGAGTAATTCCTCCATAATTGCTGCATAGAGTACTCCCTCCTTTCTTATATATCGGGCAAATCATCGGCCCTTTCAACCTGCTTGGCATTTCTTCCTCTCTCCACACTCTCTTCACTATTTCCGTTAAACACCCCTGTAGATACGCTCCACCTTTCTTTAAGAACCTTTGTTGTTTTTTTAGATTTGCAATTATATCTTTTATTTGCCTATAGGTAGCATAACACATGTAAAAACATTATATGAAATTGTGATAACGTTTCTTTAATGAATTGTTTAAAATGGTTCACCTTTTCAATGAAAGTTATCTTAAAATGAGATCGATAGCTTTTATTGTTACAAACTCTATTTTCAGTACTTCTGAATAGTTACAATTACACTGTCTGTAGTCGCTATGTAAATACTTGTAAACAAGTGTGTTCTTCTTTATAAAAGTGTGCTCCAAGATTCCATTATTGATTGAGCCCAAACAATTCGTAAACACCTGGGTAAATTGACATTGTAGGACAACATACGTTATGTTGCTGACATTAACACAATGATTTGTTGCGTCGATCGAACTTTACTTTATAAATACTTGTATATCCATTGGATTGTTTAGGAAAAGAAAAGCTGGATCGATTAACAAAACAGCACGAATTTACTTCATGTACATGTTTATGTACCTTTAGTAAATTAGTAAATTAAGTATGTACTATATACGTAGGATTAATTTTCCTGTTCGAAAACAACATTTAATGTGTTTACGTTTAAATTACTCGAACAAAATTTACCATATGAAACTCCAATATCGTAATATCCGTCATCTGAACGCGGATCAAAGGATGGCTGACGATAAACGATGGGATTAATTAATTGGTTAAGTTAATATATGTGTGTCAAGGTGAGTTCCGATATCGCTGAAAAACAAATTTATCACGGTAACTTCATTTTACCATGTGCGTAGGTGACTATATTTCTCATGAGGTTTTGTCACCGCACTTGCAAATACATATTGGGTATGGTAGTTCATTTATCTGAAGAAGTTCATTACATTATGTTTCGTTGACGCTGTCAAAGGATATTTACATTCACAAGAATTGTACAAAGCATACGTAAGCATACGTAATTTTATAATTGTCATTACTGTTATCCATATTGTACGAGGTGTGCAAGCTAAGTAATGAAACTGTTATTTTTAAATATTTTTATTTGAATAAAATTACAATTGAACGTTGTCTCCCTTAAAATAACTCCTTTGGGAAGCCACACAGCGTTGGAGACGGTTTCTCCATTTTTCATAGCTGCTGGAACTTGGATACTGGAATCGCCTTTAGCTGGTCGGTTACAGCAGTTTGAATGTTTTCGGGTGTCCCAAAATGATGTCCTTTCAGATGAATTTTCAATCTTGGGAAGAGGAAAAAGTCACAAGGACCCAAGTCAGGTGAATAAGGACGCTCAGGAGCCACAGAAATATTTTTACTGCCCAAAAAACCGTTTATGGAGATTGCGGTGTGACAAGGCGCATTGTCATGATGCGGGATCCAATCGTTCTTGATGTTTGGTCTCCCACGCATGACGCTTTTTCGGAGTTTTTCGAGACCTCTCGGTAAAAATGTTGACTAACTGTCTAGCCTTGAGGCATGAACTCTTTGTGAACGACTCTCTGGCTATCAGTGAAACAAATTAGCAAGCTCTAGATCTTTGATTTGCTCATTCTTGCTTTTGGGGTTTGGAGAGCCTGAAGTGTGCCATTCCATGCTTGGGCTTTTTGTCTTCGGGTCGTACTCATCACCAGTAATGACACGTTCCAAAGAATTATTATTTTGAATTGATCCCAAAAAGTCGAGGCACCTTTCTCTCCTAATGTCGTTTTGTTCCTGCGAAAGGTTTTTATGGAACGATTTTCGAGCAGATCTTCGTTGGCCAAAACATGATGAACGGTGGTGTGAGACAAATTCAACTGTTCCCCTATCATTCTGCCCGTCAACGGACGATCTGAATGCAGTTGAAGGCCTCCCGTTGCGTGGCTCATCTCCCATCTTCCTTCTGAAAATGCCTTAAACCACCGAAAAGTCTGGGCTTTTGAAAAAACTCTGTCTCCGTAGGCCTGCTGAAGTGTTGCGAAAGCTTCTGTTGCACTTTGCCCAAGTCTGAAGCAAAACCTGATAGCACACCGTTGCTCGAAATTAATGTCTTCCATTTGTAGAACGCACTACGAATACCGAGTTCACGGAAAAAACGACAACGGACAACCAAATAACTTGATCGAGTTCAAAGTTGCACTGAACGCGTATTACAATGTCTACTTGTCGCCCCTCCATGCCCCGTGCTTCCCGTGTTGCCATATCAAACGCTACGTTGTCAGTCACAATACTTAGTTTACACAGCTCGTATAATCGTTTAATGCTGATAAAGTGCAAAGTACTTCCTGAGGAGTCTCTCTTTGTGTAACATTTGAGGAAACAACAAATCTGTTCAGTTACGGGCTCCTAAATTATTAAACTTATTGGCTTACATATTTGCATAATTGTGTGTAATTGTGCTTCATGGGCAAGTTTAATATATTTTAGCATTATTAAACACTGGCCACACATATACGGACGACTACAAGTCGTGTGCGACACGAGTTCCATACGGGGCCCGTTTCGTACTCGTGTCACGGGCCTCGAAGCCACAATGTTACGGTACACGTACGTACATCTGTGCTGAATTCCTTAGTTTACTCGTGTTTTCATTTGTACTGGTGGGTCTACATGAATGAATGAAAAATTAATACTGACTGCAGAATATAATCAAAACATCGGTGTAGGGTATAGGTCTTTTTCTTAATGGATCTGTTGTAAAATAGTCTAAATTCTCCTTTGTATAAACATAAGGAATTCTCTTAGTTTATTTTTATATTAACATGTGTCGATGCTTCATCAACGATAGACGATACATTTTAATGTTTATTTACAACTGTTGTGTTAATATAACGACAATATACATGCTCACATTATGCGCGTTCGTAAATACGTTGCACGAGTTAAAAACTGCTACGATAAAAAGTAAATGGAACTCGTTGACGAGACCCGAACGCGCCCCGTGCTCGTCTCGCACACGCAACGTACATGTGTGGCCTATCGCATTAAACCTGTGTTATTACTTCGGAACGGACATCGTGGGAGCCTCGTGTAAAAATGGTGTCGCGCGTGCAGAATATGTGTGTCGAGAGCTTTATGTGCCATTACAGATGTTCTGCCAATTATTAAACTCATTTTTTTCTTTTAGTGCCAATGATGTGATGATTTTCTCGTTATCTGCTTGCTATGTTTCTGTCCTGCTACATGATGCCAATGTTGCTTGCGCTGCGCAACAATCCATTCAGTTACCGCTTCAGGCGCAGTACTTTTTATGGTACTGGGACCTGACGCAGATCCAATCAAGATTGTTTCGGATCCCTTCTTTGATAGCTGGTCCGCCAGGTCATTGTGCGCAATTGGCACATTGGCATTCACATTGGCTTGACTGTGTCTTGTTTCCCAGGTTCTGAAGGTCTTGCAGATAGTCCCATACCAGTTTGCAAGTTATCTGATGGTATGATGGACTTGTTGCAGTAGAGTTTAGGGGCCACCGAATCGCGGCTTATACCTAGCAAGGGATTGGTTGTTCTGGTATGTCCTAGTTTCTTCTCGAGTTTCGAATTAATGGTGCACATAGCCTATATGATCCCATTCTTGCTTCCCCTCCGACATAAATATAAAGAGGGCGTAGGTTTAGCATGGTCCGCAGTGGGTGTGCATTTATTGCACCTGTACCACAGAGATATGCCAACGTCTATCACTTAAGTTGGATTATGGTTTGTCTGATTTGTTCTTGGATCAAATTAGGCAATTATAAATAATCATGAGTTCTATCAGTGCAGTAGCCAACCACGTATGCGTGGTTTTATACCCCAAGATTTCTCAATTGTTTTACGACTTATCGTGATTGCGATTTTACATTTGTTTTCAATTTGTTCAAATGCATATTCCTGGTCAATTTGGAATCTAGGGTTATGCCTAGGTATTTTGTCACCTATTTCACCTGCATTATTTCATTATATACCGTAACTTAGCTTTCTCTTTTTTGTGACGGAGTTATTGCCACTTTAGGAGGATTTATCCTAACGTTTCCTTTGTACACCACGCTTCTACTGATCTCAGAGCTCTTTGCATAGGTTCTGTTATTTTGTTGGTATTCCTCGCCAGTGTTGCGACATCGTTTGCATACCCCCGGATGTAGAATCCTGCATTGTTTAGTGAGACTAGCAGCTCGTCAGTTACAATGTTCCACAGCATAGGGGATAGGACGCCTACTTGCGGACAACCCCTGTCCACCGACACATGCAGCGTTTCGCCTACTGATATTAAATAAATAAAATAAATAGGAACACTCTTAGGTTGGCTAAGATAATTAGAAACTCATAAGGTTTACATTCACTAAGGTAAAATACCCTGTTGTTAGACGGTGCAAAGAAAATACGTAATTTATTTATGTTATTATAATCCTTGTCATAGAAATGTTTGGACGTATAAATTAGCGACGCTTACATTTAGATACTTGTACATTAAAGATTATCGTACCCACACGAGAAAGTGGACTGAAAATATATTTTTGTACAATTGACGTAATTGATTTTCTGTCGAATAGGTTGGGAATTAATCCTGAATAATATATAATGTCTATTTTTATGTGGCATGCGAACCCTATATTTCATTTATCGGATGGCTTTATTTTAGCCGTACCTTCTAAGTTTTTTATGGGGGCTTGTTAAAATTTAACGGTAATAACCTTAAATTTAGCCGACCATGGATAGAGGCATTAGCGAAAATGCGTAATTTAGTTTCGTCCTGTACAACGATTGGGATGGACAATTTAGGGTGTGGTAGTATTCTTTATTATTTATGCGGTTTATGAAAAAAAGTGTAATGTTAACATCATTAGTTTCGCTTGCAATTGAAAATATGGTACCTCAAACACACTGTTCGGATTACTCCTCCCGCACAAAGTATTGATTAATTCGGAACGACGAATACCAGAATGAGCGCGAACATGACTTAAAACTGGAAACATGCACTGCTTTTTCCCTTCCCTTCATTCATTCTACCTCTATCTAACATATGTACAAACTTCTCTCACACCC
>JARFOC010069001.1:0-16515 GCA_031763485.1 Osmoderma eremita | reverse complement strand
CTGACACACGTAACACAGCAAATATGGGGAGCCCAGCTTTTGTCTTCATCACCTACTTTACACTTGAAATACTGCTCTTAGCACTTTTTATGGAGAGGTGTGAAAGACCGTTTCTGTTATTTAAACGTGAATTCGCCGCAAATGTAGCTAAAAGAGTTCGGGTGGTTTACACATTTCCTTGGAATTCTTACAGGTGATCTCAAATGTTCGCGGTTTCGTTACAATTGCTTGAAGGCACCACAACGCAACACCCTTTAAAATGTTAACAACATCACCGTATATGTTCATTTAGCGAGCTCTAGCCGACAGCTGAAATAACAAGAGATGCTATCTAGGAATGGGAAATGCAGGTCTTAACACGTCAAGACATGTGCAAACATTAACCATTCCATGCTGCTTGAACAGTTCCAAGCTCTATCCGACAACTGAAATAACGTCAAGACATGTTCTCTTATACTACATACTATGCATGCATATTTTAGGTGGATAAGCGAATATCCTGGAACATAAAATAAAAACTAAGTTTGATGGTGAAATTCTGAAAACATAATTGATTTCAGCATGCAAAAGTATATGGGAATGAGGCTTTTTTGTGCTTGGGACAAAAATCTTGTTAACCAGTGTAATTTTACATAATTAAATTCGTAATTCTACAAATATTCGCATGTAATGAAAACAGAAATGTGTATGCATAAGGAAAGAAATCTCGGCAAGAGGATTAAATTTAAAACCTGGTAAATTCAATGATGCGGTTATGTAAAAGGATCGTTTACTTATTACAATTAAGGGCACAGCATGATGCAGGGAAGCAAAGCTCAATTTGCATTAAGTATTAAAAGTGTTCTTACAAGTAGTAAATTGAAGTTTAACTAAACGAAATTGGAAATAGACCAACAGCCCTTATTAGGGAATTAATTGGAAACATTTGTTTAGCTGACAGGAAACAGATTCTCTTCATTTATGTTTTGTTCTAGCGTCCGCAATTGAGAACAATAGTAAATATTCAGTTAGATTTTTGCTACGATGGGGGCTCGAGCACACAAAATTGATCTACATAGTCTGCGTAATGTATATATGTACATATGAATTAGTTGGTGAAGAAATGAAACGATATAGTTAAGTACCAAATGGTCTCCTGTAATGCACAGTTTTAGTAGAATATAGAGAAGTATGTTTACTAAATTTGTTGTGTCATCTCTTTCTACGTAAAGACAGCTTATTATTTTATTTCAAAAAATATTTAGATTATTTTAGAGAGCATGTAACATGCTTCAAATTTTATTAGAAAAAAAGTGTAGGTATATTTCCTATACTTTCTAAGAAATTTAGAAAGTACAACTGTTTACATGCAAAAGGTATGTTTGCACCTATATTGGAGCAACTTGTATAACTTATATACTAAATTGTTATGAAATCTATAGAAATCTGTCATCAATTTTTAGTTTTAACACTTCTCTTTTCTCTTTCGTTACGATAAGTCCCCATTTCCTGTACAGCAGTACATCAGTAGATGTTGCTTCAGGATACTATAGGTTTCTTACCCTCAGGGCCGGTGATTCCAACTAAGGTAAAGTATTCATAAATTCGTAATAAATAAAATAATATTCTATACTAGGTGAGGTTTATTATAAATATTATGAATAAATCATATGATTACTACAAAATATTTCGCAATACTCAGTTTGAGTCTGAAGCAATCACTCCATTCAACAACAGCATTTGGAATTTCATCACGTCCTCGAACGATGAAATTTCGAAGATACAGGTACAGGAAATTTAATTTGAAGTAGTAGATCATTAATGTACAGCACAAACAACAGAGGCACCAGATACGATCTCCGGGGTACCCTAGAGGTGAGAGTAAACTCATCGAACTATTATTCATTATATGTGACATAAAACACCTTCTTTAACCGTAAGAAATTCCATTATAGGCACATGGTTTATTGCTGGAATCACCATACAAGCAAAAGCAATGAAAGGGGTACAAGCATCAAAGACAGACCGAGTTTCTGCCTACCAGGCGTCATCAGCGTCTCCCCACAACCCATTTTCATGGCTAATGCGTCGCCGAACTTATTGCGAAATGTCTCAGCCACTTGCTTGCGCCACGACAGTCCTCACTTAGGGGACACCGGTCATTGCTTTTGCTAATATGGTGATTCCAGCAATAAACTATGCGCCTATAATGGCATTTTTTACGATTATTGTTTTTAGGACTTTTGATGTTTCTTTTGTTACGTCTAGGTTAAGCGGTTCCCGGAATCACAACATGCGCAATACTTCTGGCGGGATTGACAGTCCATGCACTCTCCGAGCTTCATGAAGTGTACTTCATTACCGGCTCTATTGCATTTGTCTCGGGTGCTTGTGTGTTTGACCGGTGTCGCCTAGATGGAGTATGTCGTGGCGCAAGCAAGTGGCTGGGACATTTCGCAATAAGTTGGACGACGTATTAGCGATGCAAGTGGGTTTAGCATTCAGAGAGACGCTGATGATGCCTGGTAGGCAGAAACTCGAGTCCGTCTTTAATGCTTGTACGCCTTTCATTGCTTTTGCTGATATGGTGATTCCATCATGCGTCTATAATGGCATTTTTTAAGTTTAATTGTTTTTAGCACTTTTAATGTTTCTTCTGTTACACCGTCTTTGTTTTAAATACGACCTGAATAGAGTGACAGCAGGAAACCCAAAGCGTAATATTAAGTAATACAGTATTCTCCATAGTAAACGAATCTAAATTTATGGAGTAAATAATGCAATAGAATAGCTATTCCGTCTATAAAACACCATAATTTGTAAACATAAGTTTTTTTGATGATAGGTCATTTAATATAACTTCCAATGGAATGGATTATGTCAATGATTCTAAAAGAGATCATATTCAAAGCGTTAAGGTTTTTGACATTTAGTTGGATTAAACCTTTCATAAAAACACAACTTTCACTACTTTGGCGTCCATAGAGTTTTTTAATTAGCAGGGAAGGTTTAGGTTTATTTGGATGGTTCTGGTTTGACAAATTAAAGGAAATATCACAAAAGATTTTCATGTTAGACGAATTCTTAAAGAAGAATATCGGTTAGCTTCTTACAATTGTCGCATTTGGAATTTGATAGGTTATTATTTTTTCCGCTGGAAACTTAATGAAGAACTAGTTAACGAGATGTTTGGCTAGCTAATTGAGATGTGCACCTCATACCTAAATGAGCTTTACGTGTTCAAAGCGAGCTCACTAAGTTTCTGAACATCCTGAAGAAAGAACTATTAACGTTGCTTACAGAAAAGCAAGAAAGTTTATTAGCACATATTGAAAACTTTTGTAAAATTAAGATTAATCCATTAATTTTAATTTTACAGTCAGCACAGAACAGATTTTGCAGTGTGAAGAGAATAAGGTAAGGAAATCAAAAATGACTAATATGGGCTATTGGCTAAATGCGAGTACTAAATACAAATTGCTGAAACTGACCAGTTTTGTTTTCTTACCATAATCATCAACTAGGGGGCTTCCTTCAGAATAATTGCGTGAAGAAAATGTTTCTGATCAACAAACTTAAGTTTTATGTATATTATCTATGTATGAAATGAAGAAAGATGAGGATTATAAGTTATAACATATTCAACCTAACGCCAAGAGGACCCGCAATTCACTTACGCAAGTTTACTTATGGCCTAAATAAATATAATTATTATACTATTACGTACCTTTAGGACGGGTTGTCAGCTTACTGGATAATGATGCGGCTTCTAATTTAAGGAAAATTCATACTCACCCTTAATTAATAGGTTACAGGAGATAAACAGGAACACGTGGCCGGGATCCATTAATTAGGAGATTGCAAAATGTCGGTGAAAAGCATTACAGCGAACGGATCTTTCTACGTGTACCTAGCTTTCACAAGCAAGTGCACGAGTTGCAATTATTTGTTATCATCCGGCTTTAATCCGAGATGAGTTTCGAGACTCCTTCCGTATTATACGCCATGTTTACTTGTTTGGGTTAATCATTGTACGTGTTTGTTGTGTCTTTAAGTTTCGAGTTGCCTCGTGGACACAATATCTACTCATAACTATATTAATAGTGCGGTAGTTACTCAGTTGAGCAGAGAGATATGTTTTTTAACGTAATTAAGGAAGTGCGCTTTTCGGGGAAACAACAAGATTAATTTCAAACATAGCAGCAAGTCTTCCATAGCGTCTTACCTAAACTTAAGCAGATTACGGTTACAATTCTTTTAATAATAATAATAATAATAATCTTTAATTCCCAAAAGATTTAACAAAAAAAAATCCAATAACAGGGAAATACATAATATACAAAACAAGCAGTGTAATATATACTTTACTAAACAAAACTGTACAATTCTCGACAATATACTTAAACGTAAACTATACACATAAACACAAGACGCCATTCTTATAATAAAAGAGAACGAGCAAGAGATTATGTGGTGCTGTGATGAAATGGATCCATATTTCTACCATTGGCATTTCCACACATGTGACTTAGCGGAGCTTTAAGTAAAATATTGGTACGTGCTGGTGGTACATAAAAAGTGGCAACTGACCTGCGATCATACACATCACTTGTTCTAAGGTTTTGCCCTTGATATTCCATTCGGTCCTCAAATCATCTTTCCCATGAAGCGTCACCGCTTTGGATTTTTTGATCGATATTTTTAAATTGTAAGTTATCCTTCGAACCTTGGCAATGATCTGGTCTTAGCATACTGCATACTGAATTCACCCAATCTAGTCAGTTAGGCTTAAGTTGGAAGTGATATTATTTTAGCTATGTTGCTGTGGATGACAACGTAATTGTCTAAATATAAATTAAGTGGTTACAATCTATCGCAGCTCAATTACCTTTCACGAATGACTAATTCTATCTTTTATATTTAATTCTCCCATTACTCACTCTTTTCTTATTCTATTTCTTCTTGCAACCCCTTTTATTCTACTCAGAAATCTCACTTCAGTAACTACGACTTCGATATTTTTGGTTAGCGTCCAGGATTCGCTGCGGTATTAGTAGATGGTCTGACGCCTTTTTGGTATACCTGTGCTTTTATTTCCATTGGTATCTTTCTTTGTTAGGAACGTGGGTGTTAGTGTGTTGTACAATCTGTCAGCTTTCCTTATTTTTTGATTTATTTGCATGCCTATTCTCCCGTAGAACAATTTTTGATTTTCCAAATTTTCTTTCATCCTGTGTGGTTTCTAGACACGTCCTTTCACTTCCTTTATAAACTGCTTAACTCCAGTTCTTGTAATTTTTATTACCGGTAGTGTTTTTCCGTTTATGTTTGAAGGTGCTTTCTCCATCTTTTTGCTTTTACCTAAGTTCTAACTGAATCTAACTTCACCACCATGCACTTTTCTTTGTATATATATATTTGATTTTTCTACCTACTTCCTTTTTTTGGAGTATTTTCTGTTTAAGTTAATCTTATCTATTCTCTATTGATGTGTGTCCTCCCCTCTCACTATTTCTGAGCTTCTCCAACTGGTGCTATAAGTATTTTGAATTGTATTTGCTGTATAATTGGTCTTGTGTAAGTATAGTATACAACAAAGCATAAACTAAAACCATATTAAAAATACGTTCACCATCTAGTTTACCAAATATTGTGGTTTCTTTTCACATCATTATGTAAGTTCTCAAAGTAGAATTAAGTAACTATCTTACATGCATTATTCATGAGATGTTACCTCGGGGTTGCCAACCTATATATGTATGCGTTTCACAGAATCCAATTTGTGTTCTTGCATAGAAAATGTTGAACTAATCTTTCTTTATATTTTTAGGTGGTCCTGCATAAGCTTCTATTTGCATTGTAAACTCAGCGAATTTACCCACATTATATCGTTTCAGAACATATGCTCTAACGTTTATTCCATATATTCTGAGAATAAGTAGGAAAGTTATGCATGTATTTTAATGTATCATAAATGAATAGGGATGAGAACAGTTGCTGGCGTTCAAATAATAATTTGTAACGGCTCCTTCATAGAAGATATTACAGAATGTAAAAGAGTATTGAAAACTATATAAATAGAACTAAAATAGACTAGCTTATAGTTAGTCTAATATTTTAGCCATACGCTTTTATGAAGAACGAAAAATAACCAAGAATTTCGATCACACAATCCACGTTAGAATGAATTTTCATTTCTAAAACGAAACTACTTAAACAAATAGCAGTACGGTGTAATTAGTATTTACACAGAATTAGTTTACCGTTGCTGTATGTTCAATATTAATGAAAACGCACGCAAGAATAAAATAGAAGCTGTACATTACAGGCAGCTGAACATAAAATAAATGGTAGTATACTCAATTTACTTCTTTGGTACACAGGCATAAGAGCACAAAAAATCAAAGTACCGGAACACCCTGAAAAACCCATCTAAGTAGAAAAGAGCTATTTGCTGAAATGTACGCGATTATTTAACATCCTATGTCCGAGTCGAATAGACTACATCAAATAATAAATCACCAACACTCAGAGTCTCGTAGGCGTTACGAACAGAACTGGATAAAGGCTATATACTTCTCGAAAGACCGAGATAAATCCCAATTGGACGTAGTTCCAAGACAAGTGCGTACATAGGAAAATAGATTTTATTTCAACAGTAAATGGTGAAACGGTGTCGTTTCGCATCGGAAGATTTGTCCATTTTATTGTGATTAACTTGAGTTTATATCAATTACAACGAAATGCGAGATAAAACTACCTCTTACTTTATATTTGAATGCTACGAATTAAATCGCCTCGAAAACGTCCTATTACTTGCAATAGACACGCTACAGGGCATACCGGAAAGATATTTGACGCAGAGACTGCTAAAGATTGTTAGGCAGGTAAATCTGTCCGAATAAACAGAATGAAACCGAATGCAGAATAGGAAATGTCGGAGTGTTAAGGGATATAAAAGGCCTTTCTCTGCATTGGGGTAATAATCAATCATAATCGTTGCGTTAAAATTGAAGTATGGTAGCTTTTGGTGCTGGTGAATTTGCAGATATGAACATATTGGACCTAAGTAAAGCTTTCGACTACTACTCTAGTTATTTAAGCTACACAGAGGAAAATACTTTTTGTACATAGAACAACATTTTGCAGTAAACATATTGTGGTAATATTTACTAGATTTGTACATCAATCCACTAATGTCATACTTAAATTGTACCAAGGAAAAAGTAGCGACTACGGATTTTTTGTAGACCAATATTGTGATAGATTATTTGAGTGTTACTAGTTAATGTAACAACAGACAATTGTAAAATAAATGTTATATTTGCAGTTAGTATATTGTAGTAATGCACAATACAATTAATAGCTAAAAATACAAATGCCATTACTATATTGTACTATAGAAACGATAGAAACTACAGATTTATTTCCCCGATACCAGATATAATCTTCAAGGCGTTTCGTATCTGAAAATATATTGCGCCTTATTCAAGAATACCTAGTTAGTTATATAATATAGGTATATCCGTATATGGTGTTTAAATTATATATTTGTATGCATGAAGACCCAAAAAAAGGTATAAAGTTTGGCGGTAATACTTTGAGCATTACAAATTTTATAATTAGGTTTTCGTGTAACTTGAGACAACTGCACATAATTAAATAAAAGCAATACAATAAATAAAAAAGAATAGGCTGTGCATATAGCAATTATAAAGAAATCACCGTTCTGCATATTGAATTATTTTGGTTATACTTTTTTATCTACTTACCCCTTAATTATTGTGATGTGATGTGATTCCTACGCGGCGTAGAAATTATAAAATTAGTATGTTGTGAGAAGTTATGGTGGTAGGAGGATACTTATATAGTCCTTAGAAGTGAATAAAATGAAACATGGAAGATGTTTTAAATGATTGGGGGTTGTTGAATTTATTACCCAAATTTACTTAAATACTTTTGTAGTATTGGTATAGCTTTCTGTATATGTATACGTATACAATTGCCATAATTTTAAGATGCATCTAGTAAAAACCGAAATGGAGATGGTGCATGTATTCCCCACATGACTAATATCTTTTATTTTTCGCATCTAGAGGTTGGAGGCGTATATGCAACTCCTGGGGTGAATATTAAAGCAATTTTGTGTAAGGCGTCGTCAATCATCAATTTGTGGAATTTAGCAGGATATATATTAGTTCACAGACACAAAATATTTTCTTCTACTGTAAAATGTTTGATACACTTTCTTTTTGATGTGCACTATCACGCGTGACAACAAATGATTATTTGATGATAATATCTAATTCTCTATTTCGTTATGACTCATGTGTATTGACACATGTACGCAGTGGTTTAGGTTTAATAGCTCCCAAATACAGTGGCGACTCGTCGGTAATTTGCCAGGTGAGGCGACTGCAACAGCTTAAATTTTTTTGATCACAAACAAAAGTTGAATAGATATCCAGTTCACCTTTGAGGTACTATCCATAGAGCGCGTTTACTTTTTTGGTTTGGAAAGTCATAGCCACTAAGCCCTACATACCCAATTTAAAATTTATTTCTTATATACCAAATTTATACGTCTATCCTTCAAATTAGCAAAGTTATTAATAATGTCATCATAAAATTGACTGTTTTTACTAAAATTAGATATTAATTCTTGTTCTATTGATAATTTAGCTAACCGTTAAGTCTGTCTTGAGACATTGTATTTCTAAGATAAGTCTTTATACGCTTTAAACAAGAAAAATTTCTTTCAATTGATACACTTGTGGCAGGAATAGTCAAAATTAAACTGAAAAGCTTGTAACTCTCTGAAAAAATGTCTTTATATTCTGCATAAATTAGTTTGAAAGTTCAAACTGTTCATCCCAATACAAAATTGAAAGTTCGTTAGTCAACCAGTCTTTATCAAATACGTTGGGATATACTTCAAGTAAGCAATTAAGTGCTTTCTTGGGAAAATTTTTAGTATACTCAGAATACTTTGAAGAATCAACAAGAGCTAAAAATTCTAATTTACTTAAGTTAGCAAAATGAGTATTAATTGTAAAATAACGTAATGAATAATTTCATAAAATAAAAGTTTGTATTTATTAAAAATTTCTTCCCCAAGCAATGATACCCCTCTTGTTGGAAATTGAGCTAAGTCTGCAGACCACTGAAAATTTTATTTCATTTCTGAAGTTCTTTATACGTAAAGATGCAATATTTATTTGTTCTGAGCAATAGTTAATATTTTAACATTTCTTTTGCAAAATTTGGAATAAAAGATCGGTGCAAGCAAAAATTTCACGATAAATGAAAGTCAAAATTACAAATTCAAAGTCATTAAATTGCTTGAGAAAACCTTTTGCTGCACTAATGGATTCCGATCCCGAATCAGGGTCTCCACAATAGTTTGAAAAACTAAAATTAAGTTATTCCACTCTTCGGCTACCAAATTCAAAATTTTCGATCGCGTATACCAACGAGTTGCCCATTATTTGATCTAATACTGCCATACACTTGGCGGAATGATGAAAAAAGGATGAAATGCCAGTCAGAGTAGCAAAAAATATTTTACATTGATTGATAGTACGAGTACCCTGTTGCAAGACGGGCGCACAACAGCAGATAAAAAACGAAGCATATGTAATACACTTATTCACTTATATACATAATAAATATTTATTGTGTTATCCTGGTATTTTTAGGCAGGGATTAATACCGGTATATAGTTACAATACAATATAGTAACGATACATAAATATACTACTTTGATACTATCGGTATTAATTTATGCTTCTAGGTGCTTATTAAATTCTTAATAATATATGTAATTGTAGTTATATTATTATAAAAAAAGTGTTAAGAATTAGAGGTATAGACTATTCATGAAATCAGAGCTTATAAATACGTGTATAGTAGAAGCCAGATGGTATCTTTATTTTCTGATGAAGTGTAAGAGGGTATGTATAAAATATAACCTTTATCTCTATTTTTAGTACCAATATCTTAAATTTCGTTGTAAATAGAGTACTATACTGTTGTGTAACTTGTCTTAAGGTGGTAGTAAAAGTAAAAGGCCTTGACGATAATTCATGTAAGTGTTGTACTAGATATGCGTTTAGATAACAAAGATCTCCACAATACGAAGAATGCTAGACAAAATCCTTGGATGAGAAAGACTAAGGAATCACTCTCTTACGCTTTGTTAGCCAAAATATATTCCATAGTCTTGCGGTCCGCAAAATCTGATGTCTTTGTTCCGTAAATACACAACTATAAATACTCGAGAGTTATGATAAAGATATTTGAATTTTACTGTGTTTTTACGACTACAGCCTTCATAAAGGTTACGACAATAGTATTTAGAATAGAATGGTAGTATATTTACTAGAATACCACAGCAACCTACCTATCACAACATTATACTTGTTGTTACCGCAAATTTTATGGTACTTGCTTTACTATATAAATAATAATTTGCAACACTACCACAAATATACTGCACCAATTACTATTTTGAAAATCTACAATAATCTTGAACTTCATGCTATATCTCGATAGCTGTCACTATAGTCAGTATCGTTTATAGTGTCGCATATCACAATTATCATAAATTTTACTATACCTTTTTCTCAATGTAGAGTATTATGGAATAATTCTTAAATTTTCTAAGATCATACCTGGCCGATCGAATGCAATTGACGGAGTTTACTCTTGATCCACTTTTCGTTCTATATACTAACGACATGCTAGTTACCGCTAATGTGGCTCAGATGCGAATCCACCCCACCTCAGAAGGCCACTGGGAACCACTGGGGAACTAAACCATATAACACCTTACCGGCAGTATTGAAAGACTTACCGGTAATCAAGTTCAAACACAAAGTCAAGGTAAGGTTAGTGAAGAAAGAATTATACAAAATTGAAGATTTCCTAGTCAGCTAGTGCTCCCTTGCATATATTGCGCTTGTCCAATTTATTTATTGTTTGCTTGCTGTTTTTTCTTCTTCATGTTTTGTGGGAGTGCCTTATTTATTTGTATGTATATTTCTTTTATATTTATTGCCTATTGCGCCCTTTACACACAACATAAACCGTATGACAATCTTCTGCAATCGTGTAATTAAATATACCGTTATTATTATTGTTAAAAGCTCAGTCACAGTGAAATAACAGAATTTAACTTACACACGCAAGTAATACTACACAAGTATTTATCTTTGCTGTGGGTAACTTTTCTATAGTTATTACTGTGCACACAAGCAAGTTACTTGTTATTGATCATAAAATCTACGTTCTATAAGCTGCACATTTAGTATTTGGTCCATTCAACCCTTGCAAGTCAGCCTGTGGCGAGATCCGAAAATAACATTTTCGCCTCTATACAGTTACGGTTTTCCAATTTACTCTTTACCGCCTTTTATAAATTCCATTTCTGTTTAACTTCGGCGGCAGAAGATTTTATCGCTTTTAATAACAGGTTCAATTGCTTTGATTGCTTCTTTATTTTATTGGCTTCAAACAGTACGGTTTAATTGCAGTTATAAACATTGTTTTTATCTTGGTCGTTGTCAAGCTATATTAGACAATTCCTTTTCACAATAGCCACATATTTAAGGCAATTGTATAATTTTTGCATCCAAAGAGCGTAAATATACAACTACAATTCTACTAATAAGTCACGCTACAGCTAACTATATCTCAGAGAGAAATAAATAGAATCAATTATTACTTATGTTGTTCCCAATATATTCTGGTTATACAATATTCGTATTAGTTTGTTGGATGGGATTATTTTAATCCACGCAATGCTTTTATATAGTTCCATTTATCTTCAGTTTTGCGTAATTCTGTCTGAAGATCAGCACAGCTTTCTGAACAGGCGATCCATCGCGATTCACCTTATCATGATCGGGCAATTCATAGCAGAATCCCTGAATGATAACAAACAGGTCCATGTTATTTACACAGACTTTTCGAAATCCGTTGATCGTGTTGAATATGTTACTACTACTAAAACTTAGAATGGATTTTCTCCTACACTGGTATCTTCATTTAAAACTTACCTTGTGAGCAGGAAGAAGATGTCCCATATTTTGGCCATGCATCTTATAAATTTCATCCTACCTCAAGAATTACGCAGGCAAGTAATCTAGGTTATATTTCTAGTGCTAGTTAACGATGCGTGTTTTCACTTGAATTGCAATTAGTTTTCGTTTGCTGATGATCTCAAGCTGTACTCTAGGATAGATTCGTCTTCTGATTCCGTTGATGCAGTGGAATACCAAAAAATTACACTCGTGGTGTGCCAACAACTGTCTCGACATGAAAGTTGCAAAAATGCAATGTTACAAGCTACTCCCAAATTCTCCTACTATTATACAGAGTGTTTACGGACGTGTGATTTTATTTTCAAGGGGTGATTAAACATCTTAAAATAAGGTTATTAAAGTAAAAATATCTTAAGAAAGTTACATAATAAGAAAGATATTAATGTAAAAAAAAATGTAGTGATTAACCACCATAAAAAGATTTTTAACGCTAAAACGATTGATCAACAACTTGTGCAAAGTAAATGTAAACGATAGGTTATTAGTGAATTTTTTACTAAGTAAGCTGATGTCTGTAACTTTTCCTATCTGCCAAGCTGCTTCATTAGTTGTCACTGCATTGCTGGTTTGACGTAAAAATTTCCGAATCACTCCTAATAAGGAAAGTAAAAATGGTCCATCGCACGGACAGTGAATACGATGACATTTTGTTAATTTATGGTGAAGTACGCCATAATTCTACTGCTGCAAGTCTATTGCACGCTTAGTGGTTTCCTAACAGGCCAACACCTATTTCACAAAAATTCAACGCTCTAGTCACCCGTGCACGAGAAACTGGTGTACTGCGAACGCGTCAAAGCCGAGATGGTAGTCCTGGCCGACACCAACTAATTTTGGACGCCGAAGAAGAAGTCTTAGATCTTGTCTAAGAAGATCCTTCTAGTAGTAGTCGAAGAATATCACGCCCAGTAAATGTATCAAATCGAATTGCCTGGCGAACACTGTGCGAGAATGAATTGTATCCTTTCTATATACAAAAAGTACAGGCTTTACAACTTGAAGATCATCCTTTACGTTTACAGTTTCTCTTCTTCCATTGTATTGGGGACTGATGAAGCAACGTTTGCACGTAACTGCATAAATAACTGTAGTAATACTTATATTTGAGCTGTGGAATATCCACATGCTGTTTGTCTTAATAATTTCCAGCATAGATCTTCGATAAAAGTTTGAGCCGGACTGGTCAACGGACAACTTATTGGCCGGTTTGTGTTGCCAAAGCGAATGGATGGATATGATTATCTCTTGTTTTTGCACGATCATTTCATGGAACTATTGAAAGAAGTTCCTTTGAATGTACGTCGTCAAATGTTTTTTCTTGACGATGGCGCATCGTCGCATTTTAATAATTTAGTTCTCCAGCATTTAGATAATTTGTTTGAAAACAAGTGGATTGGTCGAGGCGGTCCCATCACATGACCTCCTCGGTCATAATCCCATTGATTTCCACTTATGGGGCGTTATGAAGGCCATGGTATATATCAACGACATAATTTATTTAGATGATCTTCGTAACTGCGTTAAGGCAGCTAACATTAATATCTCTCTTATTACGCAACGTTGTTAAGATAACTCGCTTCTTCATTGAAAATTGACCATTATCTAGTGAATGTCGATAAATAACTATTAAAAAATTTGAATTTCTGCTTTCCTTGCATTTTCTTCGTAACTAAGGATTGAATCTACTATCTGATAAAAAGATCTGGGTGCGGTTGTGGGACTTGCTTGCGAAGACAAATTTACTTGCATCCATCCGACGAGTACAACTAAAAGGCATCTCTTGAGATCATTGCGGCTTTCTAACTAAACAGCAACACGATCGTTTAAGTTAAAAGTGTTCGAGTTTACCAGGAGTTAATTGACCGGATTAATCTCGCTAGGTTTGTTTCGTAGTTTCGATATAAGTTTGTAGTTAACAAAGCGTTCGTAAGAACTGTAATTATGTATAGTGCGTTTCCGAGTACGCGTCATAAGAGTAAAATCTTTTTTTATTATAGCTTCATAAGAAATATTCTTCATAAGAAAACTCGGAATAATACTAGACTTTCAATTAAAATTTATTAGTAGTGTGTAAAATAGGTTTTTTTTTGTAGTTTTTAAACAGAATTTCTTATAATGCCGTATAATTATCTATTCAAACAAAATATACCATTGGCAAATGAGCAAAATACAATTACTTTTATATTTTTTCTATATTTTCACCACCCATCATATACACAACATCCTTCTTTATAGGAATTTTCTGACATTTGAGTTGTTATACTGGTAACAGCCTCTTTTATACGTATTTTTAATGGATTTTAATCATTGGTTTGGATAGACTGTACACTTTTTGCTTGAGATATCCCCAAAAGAAAAAATAGATAATGTTCAGGTCGGGTGAATGAGATGATCACCACTTCTTTAAGGGAAACTTCTTGTAATATTGTGCCATTATTAAAGAAAATATTTATTGAAAAAAGGGATAACATGGCGGCGGAAGAGGGGGGGGGGGAGATGGTGGGCGATTGAGAGACTCTGTATCTTTTTATAATATTAAATTAAGGAAATTTATTCGGTGGAAGATGGGGGGACTTGAATCAGCCCGGAGTGGGCCCACATCGCGTATCATCTCTCCCGTTCGCCCCCATAAGAGCTGTTCAAAAGCTGTGTATTTACCTGTATCCCTGCTGAAAAGCCGTGTGTTTGCCTGCCAAAAACTGTCTAATAGCTCTTTCTTTACCTGTCTACCTATATAAAAGCTGTCACTCTACGAACGCTACCACCAGGAGGGTGTCTTTCTTTATAAGGAATGCAGAGATAAAATTACACTGGTCAACAAAATTTCAGATTTATTTTGTCCCACGAGGTAAAGTGTGTGAACTTGGTAGTATTTTTTTACACTTATTTCATATCTGTTTTCAGAATTTTTCTATCAGGCAGGGTCTTAGAGTGACAAAGCAATGAAATTTTGTGAAAGTATATATTATAATATGTGCATAAATCATGAAAAAATGACGTACAAACTGATATAATTATTTGGAAAATGTGTTGATATATGACTTTCGGTTGTACTTTCCATCAGCCATACACTTCACACACACACACACACAATACACAAGTTCATTCACCGAGCTCTAGCCGACAACCGAAACAACAAGAAATGCTATCTAGGAATGGGAAATGCACTTCAGATGGTTAATGTTCAAACATTAACCAGAAAATACATTGAAAAGTGTGCTAGAACCCGTATAGATCCCCTGCTGCTGAGATTTTTGGTTTGATAGTTTATTGTAATATGTTATTCTGTAATGGTGGAAAAAAGGTGAGGGTTTGGCATATTCATAAGGTATTCCACTAATCCTGGAATATTTGAACAGCTCTCTTGATGTAAGACCATATACATATATAAATAATTTTTCTGTAAAGTTCTTGCAAATTTATTTAAAAAATAACAAAAAACATCAAAAATGTCAGCGGTCGCTTCAGCTCCTAAAACCTTTTAATAACAGAAATTGAAAATGGCATATGGTTATATCTTTTCCCTAAATCTACAAATTTGCAAAGTCTCATTTAATGTCGAGATTACAGGTTGGAACTGTTTCCTTGTAAGTTCCACTTTAATTTTAGATTAATTGCATCATACACTGGAAAGTGTTTGCCGTTTAGCGAACCGGAAAGTACATACAATACATCAAGGACAATTACGAAAGAACTTTACGTACAGCAGACCGCAATGACAATCCGCTATAACGGTTTTCCGCCTCGTAAACTATTCCCTCGTTAGCGAAAATCACGCATCATGAAACGTATTAAGTTGGGCGTTTAGCTACAGCTTTGCCGCTAAACTGAAAGGATAATACGTCGGTCTGAATTCCCTTTCAAGTTTCTTATAATTTGATCGGTATTATTCTCGTTTATGTTAGGAAGTGTGAGCAGTATCACCGTAGCTGTAGATGAGTTGACATAACAACGTGCAACAAGGCGGAAAATTGATGTTTTTACTAGTAAATCTACTAGTTAATCTCACTGTAGCGAGATATTTAATGTTCACCTTTATAATTAGAAGACAAGGTAGCATTAGATTTGAGTTGTTATAGTGGTAATTCTATTAACAGGCTGAACAGATCACAAAAATAAGTAGGTACTTCTTGCTGAATGATAAAATTAAGGTATTTGGTTCATACATTAAACTCAAATTACACTGGTTAACAAGTTTTTTTGTACCAAGCACAAAATGCCTGATTCTCGTATACTTTTGCATGCTGAAATCAATTATCTGTTCAGAATTTCTCCATCAGCCTTCCCAACAAGCACCAAAGTAACTGAAACCGAGACTGGAACCTATTTGAAGTAGGTTAGACGTAATCGTAACTATAAATATTACTTTCTTGTATAAATTACTTTAATTACCAAATTTAAAGTCTCCGAAACGTAGTTTCTACCACAATTT
>JARFOC010068972.1:0-16523 GCA_031763485.1 Osmoderma eremita | reverse complement strand
TTTGGTAGTAATATGGTAATAGGAACGTTCTTTTTACGTTCCCATGTTATGTCGCGAGATATTTCAAAGTCATTTTAGTAGTCGTAATTACGTTCCCAGATACCTATTGTGCTAGTTGGGCTGAGTTGGTGGGGACATGTACAAAGGATGAATAGTAACAGACTAGTAAAGAAAACTTGGGAAGCACAAATACAAACCAAAAGAAAACGAGGAAGACCGAAAAGGACATGGGAAACAACAATAGGAAAAATTCTGGAGAGCAAAGGAAAATCCTGGAAAGAAACTAACAATCGCCTTAAATAAAAAACTGTGGAATCAGTTTGTTTATGACTAAAAGTGCGCAATTGATGATCCCGACACCTAAATAGGTATATGGGAAACTTATAACCTATAATCTTTACAGGAATAATCACTTAAAATTAGTAACTTCCTTCTATTTTTCTACAGAGAAAGAATTTTTGAACTTTACGTCACTGGATCTGAAGCTTACTGATGATTTACCTGCAAGACATTTTTAAGTTTGACTAAATCCCTTATTTCTTCATATATGCGACCTTCCTTTTCGGCTCCAACTTGCATAAAGTCGCCAAAAATAAGTGTCGGCGGATTCAGGATAATAGTTTCATCCGGCAGCGTCAGAACTGGGGTACCGAAACATCGGCCACATACTTCCTTCATCAGAAAATAAAAGTAACTTTTGTCTTCCTTATTAATCAATCTATCGTGGAATACGCGCAGACATTCGTGGTAGAATAACCTATCAAAATGTAAAAAATGGTTTTAATGAGATTCACTGCTTTATCCTAATTAAATACCATCGTAACTTTGACAAATATTACCTACCTCATCATTTGCGTCGCTTCCCTCATCGTACCGGAATCAGCTTGTAAGATTCCTTGAACGCATTTTGACAAATCTCGTAAATTGAAGACGTAGTGCGATTTAGCTGGAGTAGGTAGCAGATCTATGGCGATACGTTCGTATATATCAACGGCAGCACTGACCATTGAATCTCCTAAGTCGCTTACAGCATTGGAGAAATCGTTCAAAAATCCTTTCATGATAGACTGGAGAACAGGAGATTAAAATATATGGTGCGCTATTTAAGAGAGTACATACCTTGAAAATTTGCTTTAAGCTATAATCGTTGGGTGGAGGTATTAAAAGCATGCCGAAGTGACGTACAAAACGAGGGGTAAGAGGATTCCTACCTCCACCTGGAGGCGCGCATGCTATACATATGACAACGTCAAGAATATCTTTCCAGAAGAGTTTCTCACGGTCATACAACCCTTTGTAATCAAGAAATTGCCTAAAATATTCGCAGAATGAAAGTTAACTTGTGTGTTGTATATGCAAAGGAATATCACAAAATAGGACAAGAACGTTAATTTATTATATATATATTTTTGAACCTGTTAAATTGTTACGTAACAAAAAGAAATATTCGTCGATTGTACGATTGCTGAAAAATATAGACCGGGCGAGTCGGGAGAAACGCTCAAAACTCTAGAAGTTGTGCACGTTAAAACAATTTAAAAAACTCGAATGTTGATATCCGATTTTTAGATGTTTTCAAGTTATAACGCCATAATAAAATTTCCCACACGTATTGTTGTAATCGTTGCATCTTTTTAAGAAAGTTTCAGAAATATCGTCTTTGACTTGTATACATTTTCTTCGATTCGTCTACGAAGGATACCCGTTGCTCTTCTGCTTGATTCGTGCGTTTCTTTAATATGGACTGCAGTATTTTTAATATGTAGAATTAGTGCATCCCGAGAGTCGACTTTTACTTCGTATACCTCTTCTTTAAAGCAGGCCCAGAAAGTCTAATGGTGCCAGGTCGGGCGACTGCGGAGGCCAACTAACTACCGCAACCATGTTACAATGTTACTTGCGAAATGCGCAGGAGCTCCATCATGCTGATAATACATTTGTATTCTAATGTTTAGGGGTTGTAATTCTAATGTCTTCTCGTAGATCTTGTAATTCATGTTATGCAAGAGACAAAATAAATCAAAGTATGCCAAATCAAATAGCGGTACACCCGAAAATATGCGAGGAAGTAATCGAAAATAATCTAAAAGAAAAATATGTTAGTAACCTGGAACCGTCATCCATTCCATAACAAAAAACTCTAGCTTCCACTGAGGAGTTGCTCCTAACATTAATAAATTGATAAAAAGCTTGACAAACAAGAAGAAGTTTGTAGAAACTGGAAAGTAATAATAGACTAGCCGCTTTAAAAAAAATTTTAATGACAAATAAAGATATCAGAATATGCACAATAACAGTCAGATTTACAAGCATTCAAACAAAAACATTCAAAAAATAGTGTATCACACTATTCACACATCAAACGTAGCAAAAAACGTAGGGCTATAATAATGAAAACCAACATTTCTCACTATGAAGCTATCAGTATATGGCAAATCACACTATTTGCCATATACTGTCCCCACGTCATAACCAGAAGAAAGAAAGTTACCTCAAGAGAATTACAGCGATTGGATGTAGCTACTAATCAACAAGAAAGCCTACGTACTGGCTAAGTGATTTGAGAAAGATTCCAGACTTATTGGACTTCTTTATCAGGCGGAAAATTTCACCAAATTATATGATAGTTGAAGAAAATTTTGACTTTTTGATTGTGACTACTCACCAGTAATCCTAACATTGAGCTAAAACATCATAAAAGAATTAAATCCGACATTAGTCAATGGAAATACTGATTGGGAGGGATTCCAAGAAGAACTGACCAAAACAAGTACAACTCAACGTACCACTGAAACCAAAGAACAATTCAATTACGAAGCGGAAGAGTTTATAACAGATATACAACACTCCGCGTGGAAAAATATTCCTAAAATAAAAAGGATAACAGTTGGAACTAACTATCCAAAGGAAATCTAGACACTAGTAGAGAAACAAAGAAAACTAAGGGAAAGTGGCAGGCAACAGGATCGCTACTAGACAAAAACATACTAAGCACTGCCACACAAAATC
This sequence comes from Osmoderma eremita, assembly GCA_031763485.1. Taxonomy (NCBI): domain Eukaryota; kingdom Metazoa; phylum Arthropoda; class Insecta; order Coleoptera; family Scarabaeidae; genus Osmoderma; species Osmoderma eremita. The sequence goes on along the minus strand of JARFOC010068972.1, from coordinate 13,514 downwards.
TAAGAAGAGAAATTATAAAACAAATCTATAAACAAATATCTGCTGGAATTAACAGACAAAAAAGAAACAGATTATATCAAGTGGAAAGGCACCAAAAACCTTACATGGCCGCGTATTTATAGCCCACTAATTGGATCATCAGATGGAACTTGGGAACAATAAAAAAAGCAGAGGTATTTGCTAACAACATAGACCAAATCTTTAGATCTAAGCCAAACAACCTTGATCTTGATCCAACGGAAAGCGTAAATGAAATAAGCCACTGGTTTTTATCTTATAACTGGATACTTAAAAAGCTACCCAGGAAAGCAATAGTAACACTTAGAAATTTTATAAACGCGGCATTCCAGCTTAAACACGTATATCTGAAAAATAGCAGAAGTAGTCATGACACCCAAACCGAGTAGAACCCTTAACGAACCCTCGTCCTGCAGACCAATATCACTAGTCCCCATCACATCCAAATTATTTGAAAAACGGTTACTAAGAACACTAAAATCTATTATTGAAGAGAAAAACTTTATAACTGCACATCAGTTCGGGTTTTGGCGCCTACACTCAATCATTGAGCATCTTCATAAACATAACGTAGGCATCTTAATGCCTTAATACAGAAGCTTATTTTCATCCCATTCTCTCAGTGCTGCATACCAAATTGATAAATTCGCAGTTGTTGGTGGATATATATCGGAAGATAGTAATTATTAAAAAAAAATATTTCTTGAAAATTAAATAGTTTAGTACCCCAAATTTAATTTACCTTAACAATTCTATTGGTGGCTGAGCTCCATATCTCTCCAATTTCGGCATATTGACGTCATCCACGAAAACTACGACTTTCTTTCCGAGAGGTGCACCTAATAAAGTTTTTTTACGTTTTTCTAGTTTAGATTCTAAAATCTCTTGGGTCCTGGCGCTACTAGTTTGTGCAGAAAAATTTAATGTCACTGGTACGAAATCTCCCGTTTCATACAATTTGTTCATCACCGCTTTAGCTACTACCGATTTTCCAACACCTGATAAGAGTGTGTGTTTGAAAAGGACCTGACATTACTTTTTATATAATTCAATACCTGTGTCCCCTGTGAACATGACTGGATAGTCGATGTAGATCAATCTCTCCATTACAAATCCAAATCTTACTGTGTCGGCGGTGGGAACTAACATCTCGAAGAAAGCAATTTCGGGATTGTATTCAAAATTAGGCATTATCTTTGTCCACGGATCTAAACGATGCTTGCGAATGTTCATGAAAACGGACAGTAAGTCGTGATTTGTTGGTAATCTATTTATTAATCGTTTTGTTTAAGATTACGTTTTTTGTATTCTATTTCATGAAGGATACCTTGAGTCCGGATGTTCTTCGAATTGATCTTTAATGAATACTTCGAGCTTATCCATTGAAGTCTCGTGCAGATTGCCACCCAGTCCCCAAATGTACGAGAATATAAATGTTTGACATAAGAAAGTACGAACCTTGGCTTTATCACCGATTTTCTCCATTGCGCCAGGGCTTGTGATGAAACTATCTATTAAAGCACACACCATCATAACCTTGCTTATTTCCACCTATAATTGAAGCACATTACACAGCTATATATAGTTTCTTTGATAGAAATGGAACAGAAAATACGTAGATACGCATTTCGGCAACTAAGTTGCCATCGTCAGTAGAACTTACAAAGGAAAATAGTGCTGCATTTAGTATCGCTGGTTAAGGTTACACCTTGGAAGACGTGCCAGATCACCAATGGAATAACAACTTAGTTTCCGAAATAGATATCTAGAGCTTTTCACTAATTGAGGTGGTTTGGGTATTTTTTATTTTAGTTCACTATTTCAACGTATCCTATTATTTTATAGTTTATTTGATGATTTTAAAGGAATGCACGAAAGAAAAGAGAATGATTTTAATGAAAGCCTGATCGTACTCTTGAAAATTAACTGAAATAATGTTAAAATAAAAATTAATAAAGAATTAGAATTTTTCCTGGGAATGCGTACCCCAGTAGCTTTTTTCAACATCACTTGTAAAAAATAACTATACTAATATTAAATGATTTGCTCCTTATCCTAGAATTTATAATTTTTTTCAATTCAATTAGATTTACTAACCTGGTGTATGGAATAAGTGCAATTTTTCCTCAGGAACGCTAAACCGTCTTCAACGTAATTGAGGAAAAGACTCAAAAGAAACTCTTGCATTTCCGGTATGATTAGATTGGTGTCTAATCGTTGGACCCACGATTTAGCGTACGGAAACCACTTTATCTCTTCCGGATCAACATACACCATACCACATCTACTGACAGTTGCTGGGGAAGCTTGAGCTAAGTCTTGCACCTCGAAAACCATATGCACGTATGGCGTCAACTTTATTCTTTCCGAATTCGCCAAACAAAGCATTTTGTTGTCGTCCAAGACTGTGTTTAAATTTTCTATCCATACAGCGTCTACTGGACCGTCACATATAATCCATTGGTGATCTTCTTCCGTACACTATAATAATAGAGGTAATAAAAGATATTACACCCTAGTATGATTTTTTGAAAGATAATTTAGGTATATGTAAAAAAGGAGACAGAATTTTGAAATTATTTACTAAGGAATGTTACACATTTATCTACCTGAACTGCAGTTCTAACCATTATCCCCATTAAGCCGTCTCTCCATTCCAGAGTGAAAGGATTCACTTCACCATAAAGTTCACCAGCTGTAACAGCTTTCGGATTCATTATATAAGTGTGCACAGGATGATAATAAGGGCCTTCAATTCCGTCCTCGTGCATTCTAGACAAAGCCCTATTCAGGGTCTATTTGGGGTAAAATTGATTTGTATTACTTTGTGTACCTAACTATGACTGTGGAACGTATATAACTATCATTCGGCCGTAATGGTTCTATTAACTGGTCGTTAAGATCATAAAGTCATATGATTAGAATTTTGTTTCAGGACTGCTCTAGAGATCAGTCAAAGCGCTTAAGTTATAAAGTTTTAAAACGTTGTACTTTGAATTCACTTTAAATTCCTTGTATTGTCAAGTCATCCATGACACAAATGTGTATTATAGAGAACAAAACTTCAAGATATTTTCATTAAAAGATACCCCAGACACGACAATAATATTATTACAAGAGATGAAGTTCAACACCCTTGTGAAATGCCATTAAGTTCGCCTTTTCAGGGATTTGAATAGCAACTAACACATTTCATTCATTTGCAATATTACTGATTTTCACTTAATTACTTCAAATACTTACTTGTAATATGGCACTCTTTCCACCTCCAGTGGGACCTACTAACATCACTCCCCATCTAACAATCATAGTCTCATGCAATTGAATTACTTTCTTTATCATAGCGGGTTCTGGTTGTAAGATATTTTCCTCCATAACTGTGACTATACAATCTTGGAATATTCCATAATCCTGAACGGGTAGTTCCACACCAGGAAACAAGTCAGTTAAGATACCCTATCCAGAATGCCGTGAATATTTACGTTATAGTAATTATAATAATAAAGCGTATACCTGAAATAGAATTGCATCATCTGCCAAAAATTTCGGAAGGTTACTATCTCGTAAAGCGCATATGAGGACGACATCCTCATTTGTATCTGGACTAGCTCTCTTTAGCGAACCAGCCATAACCAACACACTTTTCACGGCGCGCATGCCGAAATCGTAGTGATCCTGTTGTGATAATTGTTCGCTGCACAATTTGTACATTTGAGTCATTTTTTGTGATAGCACTTTGGACGACTCAAATCCTTCGGAATATAGAGTAACTTCAGCTATTAAAGCTGAAATACCGATTACAATATGTGTGTAAATATAATTTTTTTCCGGAGTAATAGAGAATTACCATAATCAGGTACCATCATAGAGATCGGCCTGAACAATGCTTTTAAGTTATCCGGCAATTCTGTTCTACCAGCGTAGCCGGGGTTCATAGTGATAAATACTGCACAAGTTTGAACCAGTTTAATTTCCCTTCCTTCAAATAGAAACCTACAAATTTATTCACACTTTGGAATAAACAAAACTTTGAGGTGTTAATTTAAATGAAACCTTGTAGCTTTTGCTGCTTTAGCGTTTCTGATGGTGATAATTTGCTGGGCTATTACCGAGAGTACTTCAATATCTATGCGATTAAACTCATCAAAGCAACACCAAGCTCCCGACTGTGCCAAACCGGAGAAAAAGCGCCCCATCATTTTGTAATCGAGACCTTCGGAGCAATTAAAGACAACACATTGAGTCGCTACGGATTTTGCTAAATCCTTAGTTGTTTCTGTTTTTCCGGTACCAGCTGGCCCAGCTGGTGCTCCTCCTAATGTGAATCTTTACAAAAACTGTTTTTGTTTATTTCGAACAAAAGTTTTACCCAAGTCCAATTGAAGAGCACCCATTAAACAAAGGTAGCATTTATCAGTCAAAGGAGTTATTACTAGTACTCCTCCCGCGCCAAGGTATTCGTATCCATAGAGGAATGAAGTGCTGGACATTTTAGTCACGCAATGGTCAATGTTCTCTTGCCAGTAGTAGCGTAACATTTTTAGCCATTCGAAGTTATTACTGAAAGCTTTTGTGTGTAACCAGAAGGAAGAGCACATTCCTATAGTACTGCGATTACCTTGAATGACATTTGTGTGCTACCAAACTGGAAATAGTATCACGTGCATGGACATCTATGGTAATTAAAGCAATTAAGACTTTTCTCGTAACTTTATCCAGGTCTTGTCTCACGAGGGCTGCTAAATCATTTAAATCCTAAAATATTAAACAAAACAAGATACCACAACTACTGATGCAAAGTTAATGAAATAAAATCAAAAGGAAAATGGAAAAAATATGATGTTAGAACTTTCGTAGGAAACTTTTATATTTGAGTTTGTTACATTAACATAATCAAGGCCCTCATTAAGTTTAAGTTCAATTACAGGTGATGTATGAAGTGATTGAAATGACAAAAATGGAATACTAAATTATGGCAATTAACTTTCAGAAAAAGAGAAAAAACCCTCAGAAAATAAGAAATCGTTTAGAAACTGTATATGTTATTATTGTAATTATATATGTTATTACTCTGCAGATTTCCGAGTAGTTTAAAGTGTAAGAGCTTAAAAAATTAAGATTGAGATGAAAATTAAGATGGATGGGCCACAAATAAACCATCAACACTAACGAAACGTTAATTCTGAATGTAAAATATACGGTCTATCATGCCCGGGCTTTCAGATATATTAATTAGAGCAGTTGAGTTATTTATAATCACCTGAGTATGAGTAAAATTTGAGCAAGATGGCCGCTAGAGATGTGTAGGGTTAATGAAAGATAGTTTCTCTAGGCAATTTCGTTAAAGGATGAAATTACGATATATCACAAATGTTTCCTCGAAGCGAAATCCTGCTGAACCACACAAACCAGGTAAAAATCGTCGCCAAATCAAAAGTAATTCCTTTAGTGAAGAAAAACGTAGAAAAGTATTTTAAAACTTGAAAGGAAACTACGCAAATCTATCTAATCTCCAGAAATAAGGAAAAATCTAAAAATAAGTGCGAATTTGCCTAATCACAATGCACCAATACAAGTAGTTTAAAAACGTATACTGGGTATGTCTTGTTTCCGTCGTATTGTTGTGCAGATTATATGATAGATAATATAGCATAACCAGAGATAACTATTACCTCTTTTTTATCTTAAAGAATAATTTTAGAGATGTCGTTTTTTCTTTGGCAGAAGGAAAGTCAACACTTTATTTTTTAAAGATAGGTATGTATATCGTTGCAGATGATGTAGAAGGCGAAATAAATTTTCATTCCTTGCCTTCTTAGCCCTGATAAAATTTGTGAGTCATACTAAATACGCAATTCACTTACCACAATAGATTTTTTTTCGAAAGCTTTTAATTCGCCATCTTTATCTCCTCCACCATCAAGAATGCTATGAACGTCTTTACCCCACATAATTTGGGACACGCTTAGTATTATCTGATTTGGATGATCCAATACCCATTCTTTTCTGGGACGACTTAGAAAGTCTTGTATTGATCCTTTCATAATACGTCTGAGGGAAGCAAACATTGCCTCTTCAACTTTACCAAGCCAATCTTCCACATTGCCTCTAGCCTTCAAACCTTTCGAAAGCGGCACTCGTTCACCTTCCGGACTTATCATTGCTATAATATCCGTGGTTAGTACAACAGCTGCGGGCGGAGCGTTTTCATCTTCTTCTTCCTCGTCATGCTTCTTCGTTCCGAATTCCAATTTTGCTATGGCGTCGAAGCATTTTCTTAAATGTGGTTGCACAGCATGGGGATTTCTTGTCTGAAATCGCGTTGATTGTATTTTATGTTAATTGAGAAAATATATATCATGTACTTGTGCCAAAATATCCAATAATTCATCATTTGACAAGAAGTAGAAACGTGGAAAAGCAACTCGTTTGGTTTCCAAATACGATTCTAAGCATTTCATGATTTGCTCCAAGAGGGCGTTGTTCTTTTTTAATGTCTCTAAAAGACCTGGTTGCATAGCTGCTTGCATAGCTAAAGGCATCTAAAAACATATATTTTACTAGAAAATTGGCAATATAATTTATATATTTATAACTTTCGCTGTACGTCGCATTAGTTCTTTCCACGATTTATCAACCACTAAGAACATCTTTGCTTCACTAGGTAGTTGTCTTTGAATATCTGGTGCCGAAAATATTACTTCTAAATACACCCAACTTTGTTGACACATTAGCCATTCATCCTGAAAAATTCCCACATGTAGTTCCAAGTACCATTGTTAATTTAATTAATTTACCAACACCCTAGCGAACAAATCTAATTCTCGTATCCATTCATCAACCCTAGGCTTGATCGGCCCGACATGTCGTGAACTGGCAATTGTACTGATGTTGATATTGCTTTCGTCCAAAACTGTTTGAATTTCTTCAATGGTACCCAAAATGTATACATCTTTAGCATCTCTGTGCGGCACAATAACAAATTCAAGCGCTTTCCATGCTTCCTCTACCTAATTCATATCAATTATTAATCGAACCGGTAATTGTAGCCTTAGAGAAAAACGTACTTTCTTCAACAAAGCTTCTAAAGCAGCTTCACTGCTCGCTTGACCTGAAATCTCCATCAGCTGTGACGGATAATTAAACACTTGTAAAGACTCCAACATTTGCAGAGTTACTGCTTCGTCAGCTTTGAATTTGTGACTAAGTAGGTTCTCTATTTTCATCCAGTGTCTTTGTTTTAATGAAGGATTTCTCAAATATTGAATGGTGGGTAGCTATAACGAATCAGTTAATTTCATTGTACTTTTTTAATTAAACAACCTTAAACCTTATCTTTGAGCGTTTCAACCTCTTCTTTTAATTTAGGCACTATTAAATTGGGAGGTAAACCTTTTTCTAGCTGATTTATGTTCTTAACGTTTTTAGCAGTGAACATATTCATATCTTCCGTATTTAGGGAATTGAAATCGCTCGTGTACCATTCTTGTAAAGTCTTTGACCAAGTATCCATGCTATCCCATAGTAGCATTCGTAGTTTAACGTCAGCCATAACTTCATCCAAAATATCGAAGCGGGAAACTTCCATCTATTAAAATGTTTTAATTTTAAAATAGCGTGTTGTAAGTGTTATAGATAGAAAATTTTGGTGCTACATACCCTAAATTCCTTTTGGTAATCCTTAAATTCTTTAGCCCTATTTTGACATTCTACCAAACGATCGTGTAAATCATTCAGGAATGTGTTCACCTCATCTGGATTTGATTCAATGTCATATAACCAAGGTTGCTAAAATTAATTAAATGTATGGTATACAACAGTGTTTATTTAATAAACAGTAATTCTTACTAAGCATTCGTCTTTTATCACTCCAACATCTGCTATTAAAACGCTGATGTCTTTATTCATTTGATCGTTGAATTTTTTCATTGTTTTAGGTCTCTTCTCTACTTTCTTATCTACTAAGCTCCTCAAACTACCCATGTCAACACTTAAGCCTAAGTAATTTGACATATCGTCTCCAGGAATAGTTATATCAAACTCTTCCATAATATCATACAATTCTTTACAGTAATCCAATTCATTTTCCATAGCTTCAATTGTATCGGTACATTTTTCCAGAAATTGTAAGTATTTTACAAATTCTATGGTCGTTTCAGGTTTCTTCAGTAAGTAGTTTTGTGATTCTGCCACCTCGTCGGTTAACTTCGCAACTTTGTCTCGTCCAATTCTAAAATACATTATTTGCGGTGGAATTATGTTTTGTTATTAGGGAAAAAGTAATTTTACATCGGTAATACGTTTTCTAAGACTTCAATTAGGCGCGTTGGTTGTGGCAAGGCGTTAGATTTAAATTCTTCCAGTTCGATATAAAGTATTCCCAGTGGTTGCTTGTCCACTATACTATTAATTATTCGCACTTCCTCATGGTATCTTAGACACATATTGCGGAATGCTTCAATTTCTGCATGAAACATAAAAGAGAAATATTTAACAGTAAAAGAACATCCCGAAGTACAGAAATAAATGTCTAATTAATATAATGAAACACTTGTCCTCAAACATTATAAATATTGCAATGTACAGAAATATGTAGTTGAGAAAAGAACTGAATATACAATTTGTGGGAGCTCATAGTTCAAATGGGAAACTGACGAGAGACGTCACTTCTATCGAGGAAACAGTAAAAAAATGTCTATTTTGTAGATATAAATACAGAATAATATTGTCGGCAGATGTGAAAATAATATTGATGAACAAAACTGAAAAAAGGAAACAGAATTACGTGTAAGCATTGTGATTTTACCACAACCCAATCCAAATCAACTTACTATTTCTTTTCTTGCATTTCCTTGACTTTAGAAAAAGTTTGTTTCTGTTCTGTTAATTTGATTAACTGCTCAATCCAATTACATAGCAAACGAAATTTTTTTGTAATTTATAAATTACCTCTCTCATTTTCTATAGTCCTATCTTCCATCGCTGAGTCCTCAGCATAAAATTGTCTTATGCATTCTAGACGTCTTACAAAAGCAACAGCTCTGTCAAAGTTATCTTCCAAGTGTGAAAATATTGTTGTTTTCAAATCTCTTAGGTGTTCATCTTTGTCCAAGTAGAACATCAAATGGGGACCAAAACCGCATATTCGTTCTTCTACTTTACCGTTTATCATGGGACTGAAAGCATTAATATTTATACAAATAACGATTCCATTATTTTATTACTCACTTAGTGAAGGGAGTATACATCTTATCTGCAATAAAAGATTTAATATCTCGGGCATATTTCTCCCAGAGTTCCCAAATTTGCAAAAATATGTTTTGCGTTATCTTGTAGTCCGGATTTAATGTTAAAGATTCCGGTTCTATTTGCACGTTTACTCTAAATAACGGAATCTAGAACATAAACATATATAAGAAATATTAAAGGTGCAAAAAAATGATAAAACGCTATCACGGGCGCATGGTTCTTACTGCTGGAATCTTCATATCAGGTAAACAAATAAATTTGTGCGGTTTTTGTATAAAATAGAGTGCCATGAATATTTTTCAAGTTGTTGATCGAATCCTTCTTTTATCGGATACATACACATTTTGTGTTTTCTTTTGTTTAATTCCTAGTTTCAAATAATTGAAAATGGCAACGAATAAAACTTTAATTCGGGGTTGTTTACTCTATGGGTATAAACTTTATACCAAAACTGAAGTAGTGAGATGATCAAACACTACAGAAGTGGTTCTTCGGGAGATCTGAGCTTGATCGATGACTCTCTGGAGACCGAAGATCATTAACAATGAGGATATTCAACAGGTTGTGGAGGAGAATTCCAGTACAACGTATCTACATCGTGCGTGAGTGATGAAACAATTCGCTTGCATCGTCATCAGTTAGGAAAGAGGTGTAAGTTAAGCAAATGGGTTCCACATGATTGTCAAATGATAACAAATTAAGTCGTCTTTCCGCTTGTTCAGCAGACATTTCACGTAACGAGCCAAGCAGGTTTTTAACCTGCGACGAAAAGTGGATATTGTACTCAAATTCTAAGCGTTCGTATCATTGGTTATCGCCTACTGATTCCGTACCACACACTTCCAAAACTTCCTTGCACCAAAACAAGATTTTATTGTGTGTTTGGGGGACAACAAAAGCAATTGTTCATTACGAGTTTTTGAAATGGGGTCCAACCATCACTGGTAACTTGTATTGTTAACAGGTTCAGGGAGTATAAGCAGCACTCATCCGATCTTCTTTGATCAATCGAAAGAAAGTACAGGATAAATATCTCTATTGTAAAAAATATAGAGTGAACCCACCATTGGAGTCATATAAAAATATCAAAAATGAATTTTCTTTGCCTTTACTTTGTAATCGTCGGGATTTCACAATGATCTATACACTTTACAAAATTTTTAATAACTACTTCGATAATGCACGTTCGCTCTCATTATTTAAATTGCATGTCCCTTTTTATAGTCAGCGGGGCCCGGTCCACCAATATTTGTTGAGCCTATTTCCCTTTCACCTATTTGTAGGATTTGTAAATGTTGAAGTATTTGACATACCTAAGGCTTTGTTTCTTCGATCGGCCAAATCCGTATTAGTTTATCAATACGATTAAATTTTATGTTATCTTAGCTTTTATTGTCATTGCTGCGCTGTTTATAGTCGTTGGTTTCTGTTGAGTTCTCTTAGCGTTACCGACACGATTGCTGCTGTTGCTATTGACACTGTAATACTGTAGTAGCGGTTCCTGTTATTGATATAGGTCTAATTACATATTAAAGGTATATTTTTATTAGTATTAACCTCCTCTGAAACATGGTATATGCGAATCGTTCCATATATTCATTTCATATATCTGTACTTTCTTAAGTTCATAATACATACTTCATTACTACAGCTTAGGTATATTATTGGGACACTATTGGAGGGATTTTCATAGCTTCATAGTCGTCCTGTATTGATATTAGTGGCAAGTGATTGTTGATATTTATTGGACTTTCTCGAGTTCCTTAAGATCACCATTACTTGCTTTTAGTGGCATTATCATCGTCATTGCTGTGATTATTTTTAATTATTTTTGTTAACATTATTATTTTATACCACCATTTGTATTTGTATTGCTGGCTAAGGCAGTGCTTATGGTAACTCACTAAACCTTGATTGGCATCGTTAACATGGCTGCAGTAATTGTTGTCGTTTAACATTACTATTGCAATATACCTATCATTATTAGCATTATTAATATTATTAAAATTGCCAGCTCTACAGATAATGATATCTCCTCAGTCTCCCTGTACTGATATAAGTGTTATGGAAGCGAAATTTACATAAATAAATACTCTCTGGTCTTTTCCGGATCCCACACATCAACATTAAAACTGGTGTCACTTTTATTATTTTTTACCTTTTCTCTGCTTATGTTAAATAAATTGTATAAATGATACATTGCAACTAGGTAATCAAACCTGTTTGTATCTATCTATCTATCTAAATAAATAAATAACACCAGGCCGCATACCGCAAGAGTGACCCGTGAAAAAATTTCTGAACTTGGTTGTAAAGTGTTACCTACTACACCCTCCATATTATCTTGACATTTCGCCAAGTGATTACCACCTTTTTTATCTCTTAACAACTGTATGCAGCATAGACAGCTCAAAACTCGAGTTGATGTAATAAATGCTGACCGTTCATTTTTTGATTCAAAATTCATAGAGTTCTACAATACCGGCATAGAAAAATTGGTGTCACGTTTTTTAATAAATATTTATATTTTACCATCAAAAACCGCACGAACTTATTCGGTTACCTGATACTTCTTACTTCATTGGTCGAATGGTGATTCCAGTAATAAAAACTCAGGGTGTGATAGATATATAGGCTAACCAACCATCTGAATTTTAAACTTTTTGTTGTACCTGTGGTGCATTTTCTGGTCTGGGAATGTCGATATTTTTATCGACGCTAGTATTTTCCAAAACAGATAATTCCGGCATGTAGCAATAGTGTGCTGAGAATGCAGATAGTAATTCCTCAGCTGAGTTCAAAATTATACCATGGAGCATGTCCAAAGTTAAATAGTCAATTAACGTAATAAAGCTGAAATTAAAACAATATGTTATGTTAAATAAACGCCCAATATTCCCATTTTTGACGTAATACCTGGTTAAACGTATGCAAAATTTCTTTTTATCAGATTGCTCTATATACGACGTTTTCAAGCGCTTATCTTTTTTGGATTTTGCTGTAAAATATAGAAATGTTTTTTGTGTTTTTTTTTCGTAAACTTGTGACTAAATTCATTAGATGCCATACATTCGTATTTGTTTAGCAAAAATCATTCCAATAATTGAAAAGGTTCACATTAATTTTTTGCTAGTGTTGTCAAAATTTTTTTGGCAATTTTACAACAGCTAATGGGGCCATCAATATTTCATTAACGACAATCGAATTCGAAAGAGTACACAATCATATTAATGTTTGGTTGCATAGGCGATTATTTATGGGAAACGAATTTAAAATTAAAAAAAATTGAATTTCCTAGATGCAATGGGGATGAGACATCTTAGGGAAATAGACGGGAAGACAAAGAGAGACCTAATACTAGATGAAACATTAAAACAAGACCAAAAAGAAACAACTAAACCGGTATAGACACATCTTGAGGATGGAACCAAGTAGAATAACAAAGAGACTAGGTACATAAAGCAAGAAAAAAACGAAGGGGAGGAAGGGCAGGCTACGAAGAAATTGGATGCAACCGATAGCAGAAGGAAGATAAATAAAAGGGAAGACGATAGATGAGATAAAAATCATAATAGTAACGTTTATTTATCCAACCGAAAACCTTTTAGAAGGCAATTTAAAATTGACATTTGTACGTTCATTACAAAAAAAAACAGTAAAGTAAAAAGGCAAGCTGTAATAATAGGTGTAAGGAAACAAATTGAGCATTATTTCGAGTCATTAAAAAATATCAGACTAGTTATGGTTGGCAAGTTTACACCCACTAAACATAGGTGCACTGAATAATAGGTTAGTTAGGAGTTGGGAGGAAAGAAAAAATGTAACTTGGCGATAAAATTTTGCATTTGTGAGTTTCAAAATAAATTGACATGATTATGTATCTCTGCGTTTTTTAAGTGATCATTGAATCTGTGTTAAGTAAACTGTTATAATTAACGCATCTTGGTGGATATTCGCTATCACTTTTAAAGGGTACATATTTGAGAAAACGCCGTTGAATCCGCTCAAGTGACGTATATAGATAGTATGGAGACCAGATTTCGCAACAATACTCTAAACAGCTCTCTAGACCTGGCAACTTAGAGTTACCGCACGAGTCAGTGATTGTTCTTGATAATGCTTCCGACCACTGCAGAAAATTAGAAAAATTCCAACGGTAGCATGGAGAAGAAACAATATCATTGATTGGCTCCGTGAGAAACAAATACCAACCACTGACGGTATGCTAAAAAGGGACTTGCTGTTTT